>JABXWE010048782.1:0-15548 GCA_014611495.1 Limonius californicus
CAAGTTGTGGATATTCATCACGAACCCTGCACCAAAAATCATTCAGTGAAATTGTTTTGAACAATGATTCCATGCTTGTGTCTGATGTCATTTCTAAAAATGATTCATAGATCTGATTTGACATATTTTCAGGCTTCTGCTAATTGAATGAAAAAGGGTTTTGAATCCATGAGTTTATTTTCAGTTTCGTATTCTGTTCTTCAGGAAAGTAAGATTTAAAAGTTGCTCGCAGATCATTGAGATATTGCACCAATTCAACAAATGTTTCATTTTGAAATATTTCTGTATCACTAAGACTAAGGTGACTAAGGAACTCACTTAGCAATGAAAAGCTTTCTGTTTCTCTCTTACCAAAACAAGTAATCCAAAAATCTAATTTTCTTTTAAAGGCGGTTATCTTGTTGTTAGCATTGAAAACTGTTGTCTGTTTTCCTTGTAGTGACAGGTTTAATTCGTTAAGTTTTCCAAACATGTCTGCTAAAAATGCTAGTCTAAATAACCAGCTTTTATCGGACAAACGGTCTTTTAAATTTAAATTAAAAGGAATATCTGTAAGAAAAGCTTGTAATTCTGTTCTTAGTTCAAAAAGCCTTGTCAAAGTTTTACCCCGAGACAACCATCTCACTTCAGTATGGAGCAGTAGTGTTTTATGATTGCTACCATAATCTTCACATAATATTGAGAACAATCGGGATTGCAGTGGACGTGACTTGACAAAATTAATTATTTTTACCGCCTCATCAAGAACCAATTTTAGATTTGGCGGCATTTTCTTAACCGCGAGTGATTGTCTATGCAGGATGCAATGGCTGGAACTACAATTTGGCGCTTTCATTTTTATTCGTGTTACTGTTCCTGCTGTTCTACCTGTCATTGCCTTGGCTCCATCGGTACAAATATCGATGCAATCATTCCAATCGAGTTGGTTTTCTTCAAAAAATATGTTAATCGTGTTAAAAATGTCTTCTCCGGTTGTGTTAGTAGGCAGCGATGAGCACATAAGCAAGTCTTCTTCGAGTGAATGTTTATATGGATATCGCACAATTACTAGCAAGATGGCCAGTCCAGCAACATCAGTCGACTCATCCATTTGCAAGACGAATTTGTTACTTTGAAGCCGTGCAACCAGTTCTTGTTTTATGTATCCTACGAGATCCCCAATCCGGCGTGAAACTGTATCGTTCGAAAGCGGCACTGTAGAAAGAAGCTTTGCAGATTTTTCGTCGAGCATACATTGTGTTATGTCTACCACACATGGTTTTATTAATTTTCAGCGATAGTGTGCGCTTCTCCTGCTTGGGCAATGCGGTAACTAACCAAATACGACGCCTCCGTGGCCTTTTCATTCACGGTCTGAGTCGCATACGTCATAGTTTTTTGGCTTCTTAATAATTGTTCTTTTTTACGTACAAAAAATTCTTTACTCTTGTCTTTGAAGTCGGGATGCACAGTTTCTAAATGTCGGCGCATCTTAGCAGGTACCATCAACTATTAGGAAGGAGTTTGCTGCACAACATACAGAGAGGTGAGCCGTTGGAATCAACAAATCCGAGATTAATGTATGATTCGTCATACTTCGTGTTTTCGCCTTTAGTGTGTCATTAGATGTTTTACTACTTGAACTTGAAACCATAGAACTAGAACTTGACGCCGTCATATCACCTTGATTTGAATTTGACACATCATCCAGGCGAACCACTTGTGAACCCTCCGTGGATGATTTTATTTTTATTGCAACACCTTTAAGCCAACGCTCCATTCTTCTTTAACACTAATTTGATT
This sequence comes from Limonius californicus, assembly GCA_014611495.1. NCBI lineage: Eukaryota > Metazoa > Arthropoda > Insecta > Coleoptera > Elateridae > Limonius > Limonius californicus. The sequence goes on from JABXWE010048782.1 coordinate 1,783, forward strand.
TGGCTAATTTTGTGACAAATAGAAGCTCTTCACGCATGAAATACTAGACTTTACAACCACTACGAACATAAAATACTGAGCGTGGTGCGAGTAAATTTTGCGGTACGTTGCTTGATTAATTAATTCTCCGCGCCAAACAATCCTCCTTTTATATTATACAACCATCGAATCATCTCGAATTCCCCAGAAACTTCGCGCAGCCAGACGATTTTCTCCGAACTATGCGTCAACGAGAAGCGTCGCGACGAACCGAGGTCATTCGATTGCTTATAGTCCGGGAGCGAATGGTGGCGTATGTGTAACATTTCGATGTAATAGGCCGGGCGCTTACTTAACAATATATTAAATTTACGTATATGTACCCGTAAAACATATAAGTAGGCGTTTCGTTTTGGTAGTTTATTTTTATCTTAGGTAACTTTATTCTTATAGGTTCCACGTTAATACATGTATTCATTTTATTATGGCTGCCGGCGGAGCCCTACCGGAGGCTTTGCGGAGCACCGGGGCTCCGCGGAGCACACTTTGATTAACGCTGTAATAGACGATTTCCTTTTGTAACGTATTCTACGCCTATTTGTATGCAACCTTATTTACCTACTTAATAATGCATAAATTGTCGTTTTCTATAAAATTTCGAGTTCATATTTCCGTCACTGTGGGCAGCACATACTGCATTTCCGGAATATAAAAGAAGGAGGGACTTTTGGGAATGATTTCCGGTATTCTGTTTTCGAATGGTGGTTCTTAACGAGTGCATGTGCGTTTGAAATATTTAAGTCAGATTCGACTTGAAAAGTAAATTTTCGATAGAAGTTCACTACGCAATCGAGGGAGTTAGTTTTCCATGTTAGGGAAAAGAAACGCTCCAGGGAATTAAAGTTTCCAATTTGACGGCGCTCTGTTCGAGACAACCATTATATTTTCTTTGCCAGATACCATCTGGTAAGTCCCGTTAGAAAAAGAAAACAGTCTTCTCTTAAATCGCTAGACCTTATTTCTAATTACAAATGAATTAATTAGGCAAAATCCGTGTGGCTGGAAAAGTTCCACATTTATCTTATGACGCAGTGGAAAATCCTGCATTCATACCCAGATGGCATATAGACGTTTGAAGACACGCTCGCCTGAGTGTTCGCTGCAATAGCAGTTATCTTACCAATAGAAAAGGAAGTGAATTTTATTGTTGTCTTTTATTGGAAAATTCTGTATCAGCTGGAACGTTATTTAATTAATAGTGATTATTAATTGGGGGTTTTCGTTTTAAATATTGAGTATAGCTTGTTGGGGTTTGTTTAATTATTAAATAAGTTTGTATTCACCTAATTTTACCTGGTATCAATTTTACGTACACATATATATAGGGTGCGTCATAAGAAGGGGGATTATATTGCGTTCTCGGAGTTTTGTTGTTTAAATACTTTACCTAAGTTGTTGGGTTACGCATTATTTTGACAGAGGCCTCTATCATATTTTAGTGCGCTGGTTTAATAATTAGTTACGTTCGGGGGAGCGCAATAGGGTACTCCACATTATCGAGGTACACCCAATTAATGTATTGTTTGGAATATTATAATTTTATTTCCGTGAATGTAAAATTGGGACGTATGAACGCTTACTTAACACATTTATATTGTGGAATTAATTTCGTTTAAGTTTGTTATTAAATGAGATTTTAGTTGCAACTGGCCTTTTATTATTAGGTTATAATAAAGCTAATTCCATTTGAGGAACTATTGGGAAGCAAGGTAGGTGGTTAATTGTTCTGAAGTCCGACTTCCGTAAACTTCCATCTAAGACATCGTTAGTGAATTTTTAAAGTCAGTGGCGCCTTTGCTTAATTAGTCAAACACTAATGCAGTCCAAAATTTTATTGTATGTTGAACCCTCCCGTCTCCGAGTGGGTTTTCCGGGACGCTAACGTGTGCCAAATTTTGTTAACTTCTTACCAGACCAGAGGCGTAGTCGCGAGGACGATTTTTCACCTTGACCAATATTTTGTATTTGTATTTTGTGCAAAGGCGTGACACTTTAAAAAAAGAAATAATTATGCCTACTGTAATAAAGTATAAACTTTATTACAGGAAAAAGTTCTTTACTATTTGAGGTCTTACAGGTTTAACTGTGATGAAAGTAAAAAATAACACAAATATATAAGGAAGAATTTACAATTTATTACATACATTTAAAATATATTCCATCTCTGTAAACAACTGCAACACGAAATGCTTCAATTTTCATATGTACATTCTTTACAAGTATAATTACATACATTACACATATACACAAGAAAAACCATTGGGCGAAAGGAAAAATATTATTCAATTTCATATTACAACAAGACAAAATCACATCACAAAATATTTATTAATATAAAAATAAAACAATTGTAGATATCACCTTTAATAAAATACTTACACCTTCACCTATTAAACCTGATAGTGGTTCAGTTCACATGATACTTCACATCCTTTCAAGCCAGCAAATCAGGAATTTACAAATAGCATACGATGTACGTGTTCATTAATTCTAAACGATGTGTTGGTCTAAGAGCCACATTAACTGGACACCGATAAGGATACTGACAGATACGTGTTTCTTTTAAGGAGAACTTGGTAAAGGTTGATTTTATTTATTTAATGCAACATTTAATGTTGAAATGCTTTCAATGTTATGACAAAAAACAACACATTACTACTATTAAACTATTTTAAGACTCTCATTATAGTTGTATTTCAAATAGTTTCCCATTTCCCAATTTTAAACATGATTTAGTTAATTTCTTTAAAAATATTGGAAACAATTTGACTTATTTTTATTCTTACCACACAAGAGTATTTAATATTACAAATTATAGTAACAGAGGAAAAAAGCAAATTTTAATGGTACAAAATGACTCATTTAGTAGATTCATAGCTCATGAAACTAATACACTGCCCCCATTTTTGATATTTTCATTACTAAGTCCTTCATTTATAAAACAAAATATTTTTGTAAAATATAAAAAACAAAAACAATTTCTATTCAAATCAGTCCCAAACCCACCCCTTAATAATCTACACCCATACCTGCTACCAACTATGTATCACAATAACAAAAGTGACTAACACGGGCACAGGGCCCCATTAATACGGAATCTGATTCTGATAATACTGAATCATGTCGTAGGTGCGCGTTCTGAAGTTCAAGTAACTGCTCCTAATGACCTGCAACATGAAGGTGGCGGCCTCTTTGTCTGTAGAATTGGGCGAAAATCTTGCCCTCAGCAGTTTTATGGTCTGCCCTCTAAAACATGGTAGTCCTGTGTCAAGCATTAGGGACACCAGTGATATTATGGCTTCCTGGTAAGGCCTGAAAACGAGCACCATTAGAGTTGTTGCCGAGGAGAGACAGACAACGAAAGTCGGGAACTCACCGAACTGCCAAATAAGCTTGAACACACAGTTCACAGAACCACCTGAACGGTTCAGCATCCATTACACCTCCCATGATCATAACCATTTCATTTGTCAGCTTAATATCGGGTTCAAAACCTAAATTTCCACCTGGGGAGGATTCAAACATGAAGCCAAAATCTGAAACATACATGCAATTGTATTAAAAGTATAACAAGGATGTGTCTTCAGAATGCTCTGAAGATGACTTGCGAAACGTTAGTTTGTATGGGTTTACAATGTTTACGTTTTGAAACCTGAATTACATTTGAAAAAATAATCAATATGAAATCCTTTGTTATCTAAATTAATTTGTTATAAGTAACAATCATAAATATTTTGTTCTGATGTGGATCACACAATGTTACTCCTTTTTAAGAAAATTGTATTTTGTGCTTGAATTTATGGCTTTCAAAATATTCTTTTTAACCTTAATGAACTGAAAAAACTCCGTATATGATAGTTTTAAATTAAAACACACAGAAAGTTTGGCTTGACACGATCAACACCAAGACTGTTTCTCTCAGAGTTCCAGAAACTGTGCATAATATTGAAAATGCATTCAACAAAAGCACTACTAGGAGGGATGGCAAAAACAGTTTGAACCGCGCTTTAAGAAGCTGCAGGGACTTTAAAGTAGTAGTAAATCATCTTTATCTAGGCAGTACTTGCACCATATGAATTAAAGTCTATTTTAATTGTCGCTCTTAAGTCGATTACTATTATTATTATTCCTAAAGGATAATTTATGGGAGGCCACTTCCTTGAAACTTAAGAAAGGGAAAGCTTGTCAAGCATTGTTTAGTCTTTAGCGTCGATCGAAAACAGTTCTTAGAATCCTTTGTTTGCGGAATGGCCCGGAAGTTCCACGTATAGGATTTTGTTCGAGAATAATTACGTTTGGGTGAGTTTTCCAGCAGGGGGAAAGTCAGTCAGCGCAAGCTTCCGAGGGTGGTTTTGGAGTCGGAATTGTATGGCAGCGCTTTTGCTAAATTAAGATACCATATCGTTTTCTTGCCTGGGGCAGAAGAATTCTCGACATGTGTCAGATTAAAATAAGTAGACGCGACTGCCTCCCTGGACTTTCCCATACTGGAAACTGTTCATATCATCTTTATTCAACAGTAGAGTTATTTTCCTCAAAACGGTTGTTCAAGTGCTATCCTAAAACCTTGCCTCGTAACGAACAGACTTACAAAGTTTGTAAGAAGTCCCGCCAAATATCTGCGGTGCCCCTTAATTTCCTTTTAATATGCAACCAGGCATACTTCATTCTCTACTACATATATACGTCGCGCGGTCTAACTAGTACCGATTCTAAGTCCCTGGAAATTATATTTTGTAGGGCATAAAAAATCGATTTTTTTATTTTCGCGGAAAAAGATTCTTTGACGCAAACAAATAACAACCGTTAGAATAAAAAAAATATTTTTCTAAAAAAGAGGGGGGAGGGGGCCGGTGCGCTTACATATATCCACGAGTGTAATATTTCTTTGCATATTCATATGCTCCATTACGTACTGAGCGATTCAGTGAAAACCCCAGCTTTCTATCTTTTTTCGTTTATTAATTAAAGGAGTTTGAAGTTTCAAATTTCCAAGCTTCGTAGAGGGCGCCACAGGAAAATTACGGAGTTCTTCAAAAAACATATCGATAGCCCCTTGCGAGGTCTATCGACGTATGAAATTTAAAAAAATTCCTTGGAGCAGTTTTTGAGAAATAATTTTTTGAAAATTTCCAAAATTTTGAAAATTCGTAATTTAGGCCCCTTATAATTTTTCAAAAAAACTTTTTATATCACCTCATTTTACCCTTCATATACTATTCAGAAAATAAAAATCATTTGAATCGATTCATCCGTTTTCGAGTAATTGGGCGTTAAACTCAAAATCTTCAAAAAATCATAGCGCCCTTCAGTTTAAAGCTAGCTAGTTCGGCAAAAAACTAGCAGATTTGTCTTATGACCCTCTATCGTTATCCGCGATAAAAGTTTCAAAATTGTAATCACGAAAAAAGTGATACCAAAAAAACATGCGTAACTTCCGCTTCCGGTTTCGGATTTTTTTGAAAAGCTTATTTTTTCGATGAATTTTCGATACACCCCCGCATTCCAAAGCGCATCAAAATCGGAGCAATACTTTCGGCTGTAGGAGCGTCACATACGTACGTACATACGTACATACATACCCACCCACAGACAGACATTTTTTAAAAACCACTTTTTTGGGTTCCTAGAGCCCCAAAACGGATATTTCCGTTAAAATCTCGATTTCAAAAATTTTCATGAATTCAATACTTACCCTATTCCTATAAGGTATGGGAAAGTAAAAATATCCTTCCCCGTTTAAGTCCTTAGGCTCTAGCTACCCCAACAACCCCGCCTTGTGATACCTCATTGAAAACTGTCACAAAATGATATTCGATAGTAATAAACATTTTTTACCTAATTCGTTTCGACAAAATAAAGTGGCCCCCAAGATCTCCAAATTTTCTCATTAGACTTCTTTTCATGGATCAATTAAAATCTGCGACAAGGAATAGCTCAGAAGTGCCGAGCTATTTCGCGTCAAACCTTCCAAATGTTCGGAGAGAATTTGAGAGTAGACTTTATTATTACCTAGAGCAGTGATTCCCCAAGTATGGGTTAGGGGGGGGGTCTCGGCAGGATTTCTAAAATAAAGCAAAATACCTTTTCAAGACCACACCAAAAGTAACAACAAACTTAAAATCTTAAAATTTTCAATAAATGCAAGAACCTAACTGTACCTAACATGAAAACAAGTTGCAAAGTAGAAACAATAATGCGATGTATATGCCTGTTGTAAATGTAAATTGGTGGTATCTACGCTCTGGAAAAGAAGTATGGTTTCAACATTCCATCACATAATATTTCAATACGTTTTTCTTTCATGTTATTAGAAATTTCAGCTTGTTCTACGGAATTGTTTAAAAACAGATTCAGTATTCATCTATGATTGTTATAACAGTTTTGAATTTCCTTGAGAAAATAGACAATGAGCGAGCAATTGTTTTAAATTGTGCAAACTAAGTTGCATATATGCAAACACGTTCTCAGAATTTATCATATTATCATCTTTAACTAAGTCTTTCATGAGTTCTTGAAAGCACTGGAATTAATCAAACTTCTATTTTCCAATTGAAGTCGAACAGAAATTTTTTTATAAATCCTGTAATTCTGCCCGTGACTGTTGTTATGTTAATATCGCGGCCTTGCAAACTGCTATTCAAAGTGTTTAAGTGCTCGAAAATATCAGCAAGGAAAGCCAGCCTAAGAAGCCAAAGGGAATTGGAAAATATGTTCTCATATTGGGATTATTCATCTTGCGGGTACATCAAAGCGTTACTCCTCGAGAGTCATCTTACTTCGTTGTGATAAAGAAGGTTTGCATATAAAGAACGCATGTCTTCAGAAATTTTTCGAAAAATACGAGTCTGCAATACCCTTGATGGAATTTACCACTTTATTGACATTTTTCAAAACACAATCCATTTCAGAAGGTAAAGCTTTCGATACAAGAGCTTCTCGATGTAACAAACAGTATAACCTTGTGGTATTTGGCAATATCTCTTTTAACCTGACAATAAGACCAGATCGATGTCCTATCATAGCCTTGATGCTATCGGTGCATATAAATAGCAACGCATTTTGCCCAGTCAATCTTCTACTTATTAATACTTTGCATGAAAGTGTCGAATAAACATTTTACGGTGGTATTGACCTCCAATAGAATACAAAATAAAATATCTTCTATTACAATGTCGAGTATTGAATCTTACAAACGCTATAAATTGAAGACCTACAGAAATATCCGTGGATTTGTCCATCTTAATGAGAAGTACGTGCACTTCTGAATATTGTCAACAACTTCTGTTCTGATATCTTCTGCCATGTCACTTATTCTTCTTTGGATAGTATTATTAGAGTGGGGTATTGCTTTCAGCTTGTTAGCCTCTTTTTCGCCAACCATTATTTGCAGCACCATTTCAACAGCTGCTGGTAAAATCAGATCTTCAGTAACTGTATGTGGCTTACTGGTTTTTGCAATGCGAAATACAACTGAATATCTTCATAGTAGTGCTTTTACATTAGTAGTAGTTGCTGATTTAAAAGTGGCTTGCTCCTTCTGGAAGCAGTTTAGCTTTCTTTCAAAAGATTCCACCGGCTATTCTTTTTGTATGGATGTTTGGTATTTATGTCAAAATAGCTGCAATAGCTTCATATTATCTTTTGACAACACCTCTTGACAAAATACGCACTGAGGTTTCTGGCAAATAACGGTAAAACCATATTCGAGATAGCAATTGCAGTACATCTACATTTCTCTGTATTCTTGTCACTGCCAAACGCGGAGGGTTCTAATGACCATTTTAAAAATCTATTCATCTTTAACAAAACGAATATAGCTCGTTCTTCTTAACGTTAAATATTTGTTATCTATTTATTGCAGTCAACACACAGCCAGTAGTACAACGCACAATTTTTAAATGATAACTAATCTCGTCGCAGTCTGCTGCTATCGAACAAAATAGATTTTCCAGACTATTTCAGTGCCATGTGGGACCCTCTCGAATATGGTGGAAATTTCCTCAAACACGGAGAACAAATAAATAAATTGCGCTACTTGGTAATAGATGACGTCAGTTGCCCGTTTAGTCGCCGATTCGGAATGAAGTTGAGTACTACAAGAGAGGCGTCACAAGAAAAATTTTGGCCAGAAGGGGGTCGCGCTTTATAAAAGTTTTAGAACTTCTGACCTAGAAAATAATGGAAATCATTTTGAACATTCAATTTAACATTTTTAAATTTGAATTAATATAACTGGTTCTGAACCTTTTGAGCTTTATTTCTTAATTTTTTCGAAACGAATCGGTTAAAAATGTTTACTGCTATTGAATTGCATTTTATCAAAGCTTTTCAGTAAGGTATCACAAGGTGGGTATTACCATTTGACATTTTTTTTGTTGGGGTAGCTAAAGCTTAAGGAGTTGAATGGGGAAGGTTACACTATAATTCATGAAATTCTCCCAATGTTTTAGAAACGGTTTCTAAAAATTTTCAATACCGCTTTTATTTCCGGAGATATAACACATTGTACGTTTTTTACATTACTTATACTACAGTATAGATGAATAATATTTCTTAGAATGTCGTTAACTGACACGAAAAAAGGAAGAGGAGGAGCAGTTAATATATTATATTAATTGTAATAATAACCATTTTTATGTAAATAGCACTCCCAACGTTTCTTCTTTTTATTATGGTTAGTTTGTCTAATTTATTGTATTCCAAGCTATAAAAACATGTATAACAAAGAAGACGCGTATATGAAATTATATCCAGCATTTTGATGCATTCTATATGACTAAATCATTGATTTACAACAGAATAACCATTTTGTTTTAATGCTAGTTATTTATTTGCAATTTTCGCCTCTTCCCACGTCAGGCCCTGTACGGTCCAGACCTGTCCGCCCTCTCCTTGATCCAGATCTGTAAATGAACATTATACGTACATATAATTGACTAAATGTTAAGGTTAATTAATTTGAGAAATTCGTTCTTAATACTGACGTTGTCCTGATTAAACAAAATTGGATGGCATTGATGTTACCCCTTATTTGTTTCATTCTATGCCGGAAATTTATCACGTATTCTATCCAACACGCTCAGTCTGCGGTTTCACTGTTTATGGCAGTTTTTATTCTGTGTGATTTGTCACAAGTTTAGCAAATGTGATATTAACACTAAAGCATGTAAATTACAATGTTCAGCAGTTATTACTCGTCTAGCCCCGTTCACTACTGCAAAGCAATTTATTTGGGAATAATATATGGAGAGTTAGTTAATGTCCGCATTAATACTCCCATTTATTTGTAAAAAAATTATATAATTAGGTTATCTTGTTAAAACGTTAAACGTCATCTTTTCGTTGACCTCCATCAGCAGGTAATTTAATTTGCCTGTGGAAGCCCACGTTCTGCAACAAGCTCATAATTTAATAATGCTCAGCTTAAGCTGTGGTTATAAACTGTATACACATTACAATTATTGATTAAAGCTTCTACTTTCTGTAGACCCTCAGATAATTCGTATTTGGTGAGTATTAATGTTTTTACTTTTCCACCCTACAGGTGAAAAAAATCAAAGTTGAAATTTTAACGGAAATGCGTTATCCATTTTTATTGTTCATAAATCCAATAAAGCATTTTAGCTTAGGTATTCAAACTATAGCACAAAGAAATAGTGCAAATAAAAATATTCAAAGAAAATTTTAAAAACGACTTTAAAGGTTTTGATGAAATTCTGTGACATAAGCACCAAAATTAAAATCCCTTTTCTTAAATTTCTTTGATAGTATTAATCGGTAAGTTCACAACTTAAATTACTAATATATTCATGCACCTCTAGGGCAATTACTGTCGGTTTTCTGAAAAAATTTGCTTAAAAGCAATATATTTGAATATTGACAAACATCATATTTTAAGGGAACATAATTAGATCTCGCTTGGTATTCATTGTGACTATAACACGAAGAAAGTTTTGTTTCATTTTAACAGTTTACGTTTCAATCGTGTTTTTCTAATGTTTACTTCATATTCATGGCGAAGACAAATTTTAATTGTAATATACCACAAATGAAAAAAATTATGTGCTCCAAGTTGTGTAAAAGTGTTAATATAACTATGCATAATATATTAGCAGGTGCACATATCTTCATAACGTGGTAATAACATTATCTGACGGGACTTTAGACGGCTGATACCAATAAAATGCTGAAAATATGCAAAGTATGAAAAAGTCCAAACAAGGTGTTTCATCTGTATTGTACATACATTTTTGCTCGATCCAGCAATTTCATGCATTTATTTAGTCTGTTATGCCGTTATGTATTCCGATTACGGTAAAAAATGGAAGGTAATTGTACGTTGAATAACACATCACTGTTTACACTCTATAGTAACAGCATTAGGTAATAACCGAATCAAAAGAAACAAGAAAATTCAGTTGTTAATTTTAGAGAATGGTATTACTTTTTCACTTTAATTTTATATATCCAATCGTGTAAAAGAATAATAAGTCATTCAGGCGTTCAGCGAATTTCTACCGGTCTCTACATACTTACTATCCTCGACCAGTAAACTGCACTTGCTCCCTGATAGTGTTATAAATATTTACGATATTACAGAAGATTATGGAGAGTTAGAAAGCAGTTGAGTCACATTTGTATAGCGATCATGCTGTAAATACGTATGTTGGAATGTTAATATTATACTTTTCGCGAAATCTCAAAAGTTCTTAAATTGTATAGGAAAATACAAGAACTAAAAATTGGTTTTCATATAATGACACTGAAATATTCAAAAGATTACAGATATAAATTGTAAAGAATGTTTAATAACACCTAAATATTCAAAATATTACAGATTTACATTGTAAAGAATGTTGTGTGAAGATTATGTTTATTGTGACTTTTACACAATCTGGTTCACAACATAAAAACTTACAATATGTATCAAAAATAACTTTCTTTTCAAGTTTTGGTTATTAATATCCTTTTTCTACCCTGTTTTCGTTTGTTATAAAATTCTAAAGAACTACAAAATATAAACCAAGGATAACACGGTTTTGCTGTTAAACAATTTGAAAACAGTTTCACCACGAGATGAGGTAACAGAATGTAACTTTTTTGTTTTTAAACCTAATATTTTGAAATTTTAAACTAAAATATAACCTCTAAATGTGCAACTTTTACGCATCTTTTAAACATAGTTTTTATATCCGGTTTGCCCGGAACTGATATCAACTTTTTATTATTAAATACAACTACCTCCGTTTTTTTGTGATAATGTTATTTGTTGTAAAATTCGCAATACATTGATATGTGATACATGACGTTTCAGTTAAAAATGGCCGAAATATTCAATTGTTTAGTAAAAAATTTAAATGCCGATTGCTTGCTTTGAAATAGCGAGATCTAGGACGCGGTTTTCCAAGCATCTCTATGCACTTAGGCCACATTTGGCCGATTAATGATATTCATAATTTTTTTTTAAGTTGGCTTAGAAAACGAAGGTATAATCAACTATAAGTGTTCTCATTTATTAATTTGTTTTTTTAAATAACAAAGTTTTATTGTACTTTTTACATTGTCATTTTATTTACTTTAATTGAATACCAATTACATAACCGATTATTGTTACAATAGCAAGATAATAAAATTAATATATGAATGCAATTTTATTTTTTCTTGCTATTTTAAAAATAATCGGGTATGTTATTGGTATACAAAGCAAATAAAATGACAATTTAAAAAGTGCAAGAAAATATTGGTAGGGGTATTTAAAAAAGCAAGTTATGGCCATTTAGAAATTGAGAAGTTCACTTTTTATTTTTTTTAAATGATTTTCTTGCAATAAAATTTTTATACAAATTAATAAAACAGAATACTTAAAGTTGCTTATTCTTTAGTTTTCACAACCAGCTTAATAAAAATAATTATGGCAATTTGTAACTGACATGTCACTGTGTGACATCGGTGTACATATTGCAAATTTTACAAACGAATAAGATTATCAGAAAGAAAACTGAAGTAGTTGTATTCAAAAATAAAAAGTTGGTAACAGTTCCGACCAAACCGGAAGTAAAACCTAAAGTAAAAAATGTTTAAAGTTGCGCATTTAGGGGTTATATCTTAGTTTAAAATAATAGGTTTAAAAACAAAAAAGTTACATTCTGTTACCTCGTCTCTTGGTCGCTTGGTATAATCAAGACACAAAAAAATGTAATTGTTTGTACTTACTTTAAAGCATTCATTTTTTTATAATTTTATTTTATCCCAACTCCTATTTTATGATTAAATATGAAATGTAATCAGTTAAAGCTGATTACAGTTAGGAACAGGAAATTTTATAGGTAAACATTTTTTTCAGAATTTCCCATTTAAATATGAGATAACTTAGTATACACCTTGACACCACTATTTTAGCAGTATAGGATATGTAGTTTTCAAAATTTTTAGAATTTTTGGAACTTGTAAATCCGTAAATATTTATTCGCAAAATGTTTGTTTACATCAGAATTATAATGCTTAATGACTTAAATTATGAGTTTATGTTAACTTGAATATTTAATTGAGAGCAACTGCGGCTTAAGAGCTTTTGAATTTCGTAATAATATTTGGAGGTGAATTTATGATTTCCTTTTATTAAAACACTCTATATTTGGCAAGATGTTTAAAACAGTAAGGGACAGCATTTAAAAGGGAAATGTTCCTTTTATTTTTATATTGTAGGCAATAGTTCCATTACAACGGTGGAAAATTCTACGTCAAAACTATCTGGTCTAACTTCGTTTAAGTGGTGTGTGGGGACAAATAATGTTTTCAGAACACAACCCATGGGTAATTGTATTTAAACGTCAGGAATGCATAATTACGGACAAACAGTACAAATTTAAATTTGTTGAAAGTATAAATATTGAGATATTAGTAAAAACCTAGATCATTCTTTATAATCAATCATAACTTCACACATACAGAATAAGAAGTTTATGTATTGATTGTATAAACACTTTAAAAATTCCGTTAGCGTCATGATATTTAATACGCCTAAGTCGCATTTCGACAACTAAATTGCCATCTTCAATAGGAACTGATGAACTTAGGCAGTCTAAAACAACTTCAGCTGAATATAACCCCTGAAAATAATTTCCATTGATGACTTAGTGAACAACTTAAGTTAAGCCGCAGCTGAATTATATAGAGTTATCATTGTTCCTGCTGAAGATGGCAACATAATTGTCGAAATACTTATTAAGGTGTAATAAATATTGTGGTGGTAAGGGGTACTGTAGAGTGTTTTTAACTACTCTCTAAGTTCAACCCAAATATTTATTGTACTTCCTTATTTAGTAGAATAACATCAAGAAAAACAAAAAGTTAGCTAGACACATGCAGAGTGTGCGTGCTAAGGATAGCCATACGTAAAAGCAGGAAGCCGGGTCAGTGAAACGTTCCTAATATTAGAGCAACGAGCACTATATCTGGAACATTTAACGATTATGAAGTAAAAATGGACGTACCCCATTTCGCGGATGGAAAAGGTTAGATTGCCAGAAATAATGAAAATACATAAAAGAAAGATGAATAGGTACCGGGAAAAGATTAGAGAACCCTCATATCCAGAAGTGATTGAACAGATTGCTGGGGGAAAAAGCTGATTGTAACATTGTCCCGAATAGTGTACTCGTAATGGGAATCTTGAAACAGTAAGCGGTAAAAGTATTCGGTAAAATAACTAATCAATTATGCAT
>JABXWE010048783.1:0-21293 GCA_014611495.1 Limonius californicus
AACATACCCTTAAATTACAGTTTAGTGAGAGGTATAATCAGAAAAAAGAAATTTTTTGAATCGATAATATATAAACAAAATACTGGGGTGGTGCAGTCTACAGTGAGACACACTGTATATATATATATATATATATTGCTGTAGTTATTATCCGCCAACCAGCTCAAGCACAAAACTGTTAATCTCAGGGTTCCACTCGCGACTTCGACCAGTTTAAAAAGTTGAAACGTTCAAAAAAATAAAATTAACTCGGAAATTTTTACTATGCTTTACTGTCACCGAAATTAGTTCATGTTTTATCTGCACCAACCTTTTCAAAGATGTTAGGTATGCAAAAATGCCTCTGGACTGTTACTCCACAAGTATACACACTGCACTCGTCTCCTCCAAGCTGGTTCTGCTTACCGTGCACTGCCGTCACTTCCCGACATGCAGTACTTTTCCACTTCCATTTAACGATGATTAAAACTCACATTTTATTTTATGATGGTTTATTCTCTCTTTTTAATCTTACCATTTATATGACATTTCTTCCCATAATAAACAAAAAAACAAAAGTCATCTCCAATTTTAAAAATTTAGTACTCTTTGACCGGCGGGGAAAGATATTATTTTGTCATGGAAACACGTCTTGCCCCGACGGCGATACAAAGGTGAATCCCAATTAGCATTTAAGTCCCCCTTTATAATATCACAACAATATATATATATATATATATATATATATATATATATAATATGTCAAATTTTGTGCTATAAATCGTACTCTGTGTGTTAGTTTCATTATTCAATTTTTTCTATTTGAAAATGATCAGGTTAGGCGGTGTTTATGTTGCCTATTGCTTAGAAATGACCTTGGAGTTATAGTGATAATACAACCAAATCTGATGCAGTATTGAGTTAGCCCATTCATTGCTCTGCACAATTAATGACGGGCTGGTTTAAAATTAATTAAATAATAATTAATAATAAACGTTTTCTAAATATATTGTCTATGCCCCATAATAAATTAAACTGAGTGTGTAATGAAAGGAACACGTTCGTGTGATGTCATTTCTTTGTATCTTTCACACGTCATATATGACAGGTACAAAATAAAACTAAACAACGAATTTAAAATTTACGTCTCTGAATAACACGAATTGTGTTTTTATCTAAATTAAACTTGCACTATTTGCTGTATTTAGTAAATTATATTATCTATTAATTTTTTTCCATAACCGTGATACATATTATATATACTATATAGGCCCATACTTATCGACGAAGTGGTGTTATAAGAATCGAAATGTATTAACCTTAGCGGAAAATACACCGTAGCTGTGCAACTAGCAACATAAACACTTACATACATTCTTTATTAGTAACGTATCATTATGAAGAGCCTAAAGGTAGTACGAAATGACAGTTATTAAACGTCTAAAGTAAACGAGCGGAAATGGAAATTGATAGGACTTGTAAAATAAATTAATGCCTATTAATTATCTTTTCATTCCCTTACAAATGAATTATTTATTTCAATATGTTTACTTATTGCATGTAACTGTAGTATATTTTTCTGTGCTTCTTATCAGCAATACTTAAAAAATATTCTATAGCAGTTTGTAAGGTCAGGTAGGTTATCTTTTTTATTATTATATAAAGCCTTATAAATATGAAGTATCTATTTACGGAGAACAGAATATTCGTTCAGATTCATATTTTTTCAGCTAATACCAGAGTAAAGTAAAATCATAGCCATTATCTGTATTATTGAAAACTCCTCGCGATTTTAATTACATCTTGCAAAGGCCGTAGGTACAGATAATTGGGGTTAAATATAAATGTTTTGTTCGCTACAACTCAGATTTACAGCCTTCTTAGAAGAAGGTTTTCTTTTCAGCAGCAGTATTTTTTGTAATCAGAGTTTAGCACAAGCAATTCAACACGACACGGCTGATTTGTGCATAAAAAGTTTAGCGTGGTGCGGTAAGTTATGCAGTTATTTGATAGTTCGAGATGAATCGAAATACTAAGACAACTCAACACGGCTAGGTTAGAACTTCCATGGTTCGGCACGTCCCGTTAATCTAATTAGTTAGAAAACTAAAATCAGTATTTTAATATAATCTGAACGTCCTGCATGAAACCCCGGTAAATAAATAGAATATGATCAGAGAAGATGTGCATTATTAGAAACGAGATTTTCATATTTTTTTTCCTGATGCAACACAAATATTCGTTTATTATTATACAATCAATTGGACAATTGAGAGCTGATGGTAGTTCTAGGGAATTTCAATTTCAAGATAATCAATATAACCCTAAGACTGAGTTTATATTGTATTAAAGGTTATTAACAGATATCTATACGACTTGTAAACTTGCATATGGAAAGCTTAGGGCAGTTCGGTTAACTTGCAATGAGCTGTTCTGATTTGGAAGTCATAACATAGACTTGAAATTCTAAAAACCAGAGACGAACTAGTTTGAAATTTCATGATGTGACACGCCCTACACATCTGACAGTTTTGATATGATTTAACAGTCCAGCATGAATCGAATATAAAAAATAGAATATAATAGCCTGGAGTAACTACTAAAAAAATCTACGTGTCTTCTATTCCAGAAGGACCGTAAATATCGGTTAATTATTCTATTAGTACATTTGATAGCTAATTAAGGTGAATTACAATTTCAAATCTAACCCAAAACTGATTTCATATTGCTTAAAAGAAAAAGGTTTTGAAAAGCTTTTTGATTCAGCCGATCTGGCACAACTAATTCAATTCGGCACGGTAAATTTACGCATTGAAAACCTAGCCGGGTTCCACAATCAAGCAATTTAAAAATTTAGAAAGATCTGCGTTGGTTAAGGATTTGGGATTGCAAGCCTTATAATCCAAATACGCGCTTGTTTGAAATGTCATGGATTGACACGTCCTGTAAATCTGACATAGTCTTAATATAATTTAAAAGTTCGGCATAAATGGAATATAAAAAATAGAATACGATAGCCTAGTAAGTACTAAAAAAATCGAGGTATTTTCTCTTCGCGAAGTAACACAAATATCGGTTGTTAATTTTATTAGTTTAATCGATATCTGACTAAGGTAATTACAATTTCAAATGCAATAATTAACACGAAACTGATTTCTTGAGGGATAATTTGATAAATATTGTATTGTTTAAGACAAACGTTTCTACCAGTTTAATTTTGATTATGCACGATCTGGCACAATCAATTCAATTCGGCACGGCTTGTAAATTACGCATCGAAAACTTAGCCGGATTCCACAATCAAGAAATTTGAAATTTGGAAAGATCTACAGTGATTTAGGATTATGCATTGCAAAGATTTAGAATGAAAATACGCGCTTGTTTGAAATTTCAAGGACTGACACGTCCTACTAATCTGACATAGTTTTAATATGATTTAAAAGTCCGACATAAATCCAATATAAAAAATAGAATACGATAGCCAGGAGTAAGTACTAAAAAAATCTATGTATTTTCTCTTCGGGAAGCAACAAGAATGTTGGTTGATAATTTTATTAGTACAATCGATAACTGACTAAGGTGAATTACAATTTCAAACCCCATAACCAACCCGAAACTGATTTCTTGATGGATAATTTAATAAATATTATATTGTTTAAGACAAGCGTTTTTAGCAGTTTAGTTTTGATTATGCACGATCTGGCACAATCAATTCAAATCGGCACGGCTTGTAAATTTACGCATCGAAAACTTAACCGAATTCCACAATCAAGCAATTTAAAATTTGGAAAGATATACGGTGATTTTAGGATCATGGATCGCAAGCCTTAGAATCAAAACACACGTTTGTTTGAAATTTCATGGATTGACACTTTCTGCTAATCTGATATAGTTTTAATATGAATTGAAAGTCCCGCATGAATCGAATACAAAAAATAGAATACAATAGCCAGGAATAAGTACTAAAAAAAATCTATGTATCTTCTTTTCGCCGAGAAACACGAATTTTTATAATTTTATTGGTATATTTGATAACTAACTATTAGCATTAAGTTGAATTATAATTTCAAGTCTAAAATCTCAATTCGGAAATTGATCTCGTGACGAAGAATTTAATAAATACCATTAAGAAAAGGGTTTTAACAGTTTTCTGATTGATCACGGACTGGCACAATCAATTTAATTCGGCACGGCTTGTAAATTTACGCATCGAAAGCTTAGCATGATTCCGCAACCGAGCAGTTTGAACATTTGAAAAGATCTGCGGTGATTTGGGATTATGGATTGCAAGCCTAAGAAATCTAAACGTGAGTTGGACTGAAATTTCACGATTCGGTACCTCCCACAAATCTGACATATAGTGAAAAGTCATATCGGTATTTTAATATAATCTGAAAGTTCGGCATGGATTGAATATAAACAGATGGAATAGGTTAACCAGGAGCAAGAAATACAAAATAAATCTACGTATCACCTCATTGTGATGCAACGCGAGTTTTAGTTTATAATTTTATTGTACAATTGATAACAATCTGCAGTTTAGAGAAACTCAGTTACAATTTTGACTTTAGGAAAAAACTGGAAAACTGATATGTTAATAAAATTTATTTTACATTGTTTTAAGGAAAAGATTTTTAACAGTTTTGTTTTTATTGTGCGCCACCAATTCAACACGGTACGGTCTGAATATTTGTACATAACAAACTTGGCAGGATTAGCAAATCGGACAGTTTGAATACTTGAAAAAATGTGATGTGCTTTTTCAGCCCGACAAGGAAATTTGTACAATAGCTGGTTTGAAATCCGACGGTTCACCACCGTCGAGAAACTCGACAGTATTTTGAAAGACACATAAGTATTTTAATTTGATCTGAGACTTTCGAAGGAAAATGAAAACAAGAAAATAGAATAGCGATAAGCAGCTGAAACGGTCTACGTGCTAGCTTCATGACAGTCGCAAAATATATTTTCAAGTTAAAGATTTTGGCTAACCGGATGTGTGCTTTGGTGTTAGCTAATTCAATCAAATTAATCTTTGTTGTTGTTTGTTATTCACGGTTGGGCACAATCAATTCAGCACGGCAAAGCCTGGGAATGTATGTATAGCAAATCTTACATCCGGCGAGTTTTCAAATTTAACAGATCTAATATACATAGTTTAACAGTCCAAAGAACTAATATGGTAAGAGTAAGATTGAACGCCCACGGTTTGGCACGACTGAAAAATTTTACATAACGTAAGAAAACACATTAGTATTTTAATTAGGTTTGTAAAATCAAGAGATTGTCAGCGGTCTTTTTATTATTCACAATTCGAAATAATTAATTTGAGGCAGCAAAGCGTGAAAATCTATGGATAGTCCGAAGGATTAAAATTCTAAGAACATGAATTTGATTGTAAGTCAACCGTCAAGCACGACCAGAAAATTCCACAAAGCTTAAGAAGTAATAGTCGTATTTGAACCAATATAAGTTCGAAAATTAGCTAAATCTAATACAATTTAAAAGTCATACGAATTAAACTTCTACGAAACCGAACTAGAGCCACGATTCGGCACGATACGGTTAGTCGGATACAGCTTAAGAAAAAACATTTACTATTTTAATCAGGTTTGAAAGACGGGCAAACGGGATGGGATACGAAGAAGCAAATAATTAAAAAAAACAGATTTACTTATCTGGCTTTCGTGACGCCAACAGGAATATTAGTTTTTAATTTTAATCTACAATTGCTAACAGAATATAGTTGCAAGAAAATTGAATTGTAGTCCCGAGTCAAAAATTCCGCGTCGCTCGAGGACTGATTTGGCGACGGCTAATTTAATAAAATTCATCTTATAATTGAATTCAATTTGTCCCGACGCAATTAATAAGGAGAGAAAATTTTGGCGCGGTCAGGTATCGTTATTTCGGGCTAAATTTTCTGTACATCCTTTACTTTTTTATATTAATATCATGCGTTGGGAAACCGAATGCGGAAGTAATTTTGAAAAGTGTTATTCCGCGACAGGCTGAAGGTGGGTCAGAATGGAACCGGAAAATCTGCGCCCACCCACATAGAAATTGAATCAATTAGTTAATCGACATATCTGATGTTTTGGTTTGGCCCAGTTAATTTATTTCTGGCTAGTCTGCAGAACAATCCGAGCTACGTGCCTGTTTTATGAGTGTAGAGATACAATGCGCATTTCCCGAGAATCCCCTACAGTTCGTCACTCTTCTAAACGAGGTAATTTTGAGAAATAGTTTTTCTGCGGCGAATGCCGGTCCAAAGCCAAAGAACTTGGGTGTAGAACGCTACAGTAACAAGGCACGGCAAAACGGGTTTTCCTATAGCGTTGGTTTAAAAATTGGTTGTAAGCTTTAATCCCTCCAAAGTCCATTGGGAAATGAAACCCTGGCACCGTGTAAGTTTGAAAGCTCAGGTCTGAATAAGTTTGTATGTGTTTAGAGTGGTTTCAACTCGAATTAAAAGATGCGGGTTATGCAGGGCACGTTTATTGATATACAAGCTAAAACCATAGTAACGGTGGAGATTTCATATATGGACGGAAGCGAGCACGGTATAAATAATGATTGTTCCGCGTCTGATGGTACGTGAGTCGGCCTGCGTGGACTTACAATCAATTTCTGCGATCGGCAGTAATAGAACCAGAACGGGGACAACGGCGGACACGACGCGAATGCAATCAGCGCCATCTGAGCCGTCCTCCGGGCCCGGACTTTTACATGAAGTACTGCCACTACATGATGACAACGTCCGCAATCTGCAGACGACGCTCCTTCGACTTAGTTTTCAGCGGATTACATAAACTGGAGCTGAATAAGCACGACATGTGGATTTCGGCTTATTATTACGGGTATATAACCGTTCGCTATTCTCATACATCTGCGGTGGGATCAACTGGGATCAGGGGTGAAGTAATGGAAAAAAGAACATACAAGGGGTACTTACCACCCTCGTCCGTCATTACAAGGACCGTAGTGCTCGGCCCAGGACCTTCCGGGTTGAAGACTTGCAGCGACACCAAGTACTGGGTGTACGTTTCCAGGTTTTGAATGGTATGACTCTGCAACAAAAGCACTGTTTAGAGAAGTATGTTAACCGCGTCTGGTCAGGAATTATTCTCCGGCTGGAGACCCAAACCCGCGAAAACACGTGTGCGATTACGGTGTGCTTAAGCGGCCCGTTTGGATAAACGATACCCGTAGCCACCCTGGTTTTACTAATTCGCCGTTGCTGAATTCTAATGAATGTAACAGTCTCTGCTATTATTTTATGGTTGCCGATAGGGGTGCACTAAGTTAAATGCTCGACGAGGGTGACCAACAGCAGCGGGCAGCGGTTAAACGGCGCATCAGGATATCGCTCTAGCGTTAAGCTAATAATTATCTTGCAAGTGCGCTGCTTGCGCGACTAATTTAAATTAAATGCCCCCGGAGAAAAGCGGTTAAAGTTTCTTTCTTGTGTATCAAGCATTAAACTTATCGAAATATTTAAACTCCTTTTACGTTCCAACTAACTAATTTGAATCTGAAAGCAATTAACAAAGGGATTAATGTTTGGAATAATATTTTTAACTGGCCTTATAATGATAAATTTTGAATATTCATTGTAATTTTCTGTTGCTATGATTTTTAGTTTTGTGACGTTTTTCCGTATAAACTATTTTTTTTTCAATTCTAAATTTATTCTCTAGGTAAACACTAACCCAAGCTCTATCCAATAAATATATATTTTTTCAAATCTATTTTTCATTATTTTCCCAGCACATTCCTGTATTATTGTTTTTCAGATCACTGTTGGAAAATCTGCTAATAATTCATAATCTTTCATCCCGGGTTTATCGAATATTTTCCCTAATATGAGGTATGTTTGGTATTTTATATATAAAACGTACATGTCCAATTTGAATTTTAAGCAATATTTATATGCGTACCAAAAATATTGATGTTGTTTTTAAATTATTACAGGTATTTTTCATTTGTGAGTTCTTTTAGCTGCAATTAATTTGTTTATAACATGGTTACTACCACAGGAACTTGCAAAATGTAATATGCTATCATTTAAGTCTTCTTAGGTCAATATACAACATATCATACAATAAATCTGCCATGTTATGAGTTATGAAGAATAAACTACTGATGTGATAAGTAAATTTACGCCAATTTGACAAATTGTGTTGGACATTGTGGTCGGATAAAGGTAAAGAGCCTTGTCTACAATAGGGTTCGGCAAACTACGGTTCGCGGGCCGCAGGCGGCCCTCTACGACCTTCGTGCGGCCCACGTAGTTTCGTCAACACTTTTTTCGTGCGTCCTGCATAATGTTAAAAAATCCTCATCCTCCCGTCGCGGCTGTCAGTTTCACCACTTATTTTTTGTTTTTACTCGTGTTTTTATTATTATTATTATTAATGACACCTTAACCCTTAAGTCGGGAGGTCGAAGAATTGTCACATTACGCGCAAGGTGGTATATTTTTGTATACCACTTTTCCTCCCCGTTTCTCCCTAAAGTAATCAACAAATTTTACTTTCTATCGTTCTCTATTTTATTATCGTCTTATTTAAACAAAGTAATATGAAACTGAGTACCATAACATAAAATCATGACTAACTAGGAAGCAACTTACTAACACGAGCAAAAAACTGTAAATTTTGCAAAGGTTTATCCCGAGCGTCAATTGACGGCTCACATTCTGATTAGATTCTATTGATTTCACTAGTCGCAAAACTGATTGTATAATAGTGAATTTGTGACATCGTATACTAGAACCTAGCATAACCCCAATAGCCCACAGGTACTCACCGAAAGGGTAGTAACTGCCACCACGCCAGGTGGCACATTCAATAGAAGGTACATACCTGCAGCCTTGCCACCCTGGCTCCAATGCCCTTTCAGCAGGAGTGGATTCAAATAGCGTCATTGGTTTCATAAACTAAGCTTACAAAAAACCCTTTCTTAAAGGTGCCGTCCGCCCCCTAACTGCCCGCCACCATTTATTGGTTATGCAAGTATGCCGATCCCTCAAAACGGTTACCAATCTCCAGTCTACAGGTTTTGGGTATCGGAATTCAATGTTCATTTTCGCATTATTTTGTTTTTAGTTTGATATTGTTATTAATTTATATTGTCTTTAAACTTACAGTTTATCTCAAATGTGCGTCAGCAATTAATCAAACTCGTGTAAGGATTAGTGAATCACACCTTGGTGTGTAGTCCCTCTAGCGTAAAGCGAAAGTCAAAATTGTTTTTTAAGTATCCTATTGCATTTATAAGGTCGTTTGTTTGTTGCAGATATTGTATATCTTAATCGAGCATGCCAAACACAAGGCTCGCGGGCCGCATGCGGACCTCCGTCGTAGTATCTGCAAACCGCTTAACAAATTAGCAAATTTAACAATAGGTATAATATTTATAGAAATAAGAAATTCATATAGTATTTCAATAAACTATTTTTAATATTAAATTCTTAATTTATTTGTTCTGACGTTAATATCCGTGTTGACCGACATTAATGTTTTATTTTCTAAATTAAATAAATCCAATCTAAATTTATGTGCATATTTTTCGCCATAATATTAAAATATTCAAATAAATTAAATATCAGTAACAATATCAAATAAACTAACAGCAAATTAACAAAAACAGTATGTTTCATATTCAATATTCGAACCTACATTGTGTGAATGTATTGAATAAATCTAACCAGCAATGACACTCTAGATAAAACCACGACGATTTATATTTGATTCTTCTTCTTCTTCTTCTTTTTCTTCTTCAGCTTGTATTCATCCATTCCTGAATGTAGGCCTCTTCCACTGCCTTCCACGTTTCTCTATTTAGGGCAGTTTGAATCCAGTTCCTTCCAGACACTATTTGAAGGTCATCCCGCTATTGCTTTAGAGGTCTTCCCACGCTTCTTTTTGTTTCTCTTGGTCGCCATTCTGTTATCCTATTTGTCCATTTCGATCTATCCTGCCTTGCGACATGACCTGCCCATCGCCACTTTAGCTGGGCTATCCTTCTGATAACATCGGTAATCTTCGTTCTCCCTATTTGATTACTGTGTTTTAATTAACTTGTAATATGTAGGTAATGGAAACTACTATAGATATAAGAGCTTCCATTTGGTATTTGGTTAGTGTTAAAGGGCATTTAGAAAATATTCTGGAATTGATTTCATTTTGTGCACCTTACAGCCAGGCACTGAATAAGCTGTTATTTCATGTAAAATATACAGGGTGTAGAAGTTTGTGGGGAACCCTTAGGAATGAAAATTGGTATAGTTTCTTTTCTGAAAAATTTTACTGGTACTATCAAAATTTATATGGTAATTGATATTTGCAAATAATTCAAATTATTGTTGAAGGTAGAAGTAGAAAGTATCAACCTGATGGAACTCCATAATAGTACTGCAGTTAGGGATTGTTTAAGGCATATATTAGAAGGTAGGTGAATTAGCAGAAATCGAACAAACATTTGGTTAGCTTGCTAACCTTACTTTATTTACTGAATTTATCATCCAGAAACAAGATATGAATGAAAAATAACAATAGCCTATATTTGTTATTCAGTGAAATAAAATATGAATATTCAGAATATTTTTGTTTAAACTATAGCCGTACGATAGAGCATTTTGTATAAACTTACGGTATAATCGGAAGTTGCCGAAAGTACAACCAGCCATTTTTTTACTGTCCACTACTGCGAGTTCTCAATAAACGTTTAATGAGAACTGCTTATGGCACACTCTGTATAAAGTATGAAAAATTGTAGTCGATTTTAGCGACGGTATATTGATTAAAATTCCTGTTTCAATACATTTAATTTGAATCGTCTTCTCCACTTTACAAATACCCAAATGTAATTATTCGAATCATTCCACCACCTTCTTCGCTCCCATTGGATGTGGGATCTTAAGAAATCGATACGAAGACTAATTCTCACAAATTTTAGCTTTATTTTATTTAGAGGCTTTATTTCCGTGCGGTGCCGGTAATTTGTACTTGTCGCATGTCTCACACTTACTTAGTTGGTTTTAGAATTTTTATTGCCCAACCTTCTGAATTTTGCAACTTCTCACTTCACCAGCGTGTTCGCTAGACTGTCTTTTTGCAAACAAAATTCTTTAATATGAACAACCTTGCCAACTTAGTAGCAATATTAAATTTTCCCTTTCTAGAAAGCCCATATTGCGCCTTTGTTAAGTAGCATCAGCGAAGTGTTCTCTTGCATATATAAATGAAAACTGATCATCATTCTGAACGAATAATAAATAAAATAAAATAGAGAATTTCTTTCAGTGTGATTAAAGCTACACTACGAAGAAAGGATTTATGTACATATTACATGATTATTTATTGCAATAAAAATGCGACGCAGTATAGAAGTTCCCGAAACTATGAAAACAGAAAGTAAGGAAAAAGATAGATGTCCTAGTAATGAAATTTAATTCCTTACATCCTGCATCGCTATATTTAAATGTTCAATTTGGCTGTTCGCTGCTAAAGTAACAAGGTGTACTTCGTTTACTTATGCAAATACTCTTTATTTGGGAAAAAAAACTGTTTTACACGCAACGTTATGTTTTACTTAAATTTATATGAAAAGTAGCGAGTGAGCTACCTTAATAGTAATGTAGATAAAAAGCTACATTAGGTTGACTAAACTATGAAGAACAGATTTTTGTTTCAAATGTTTAACGGGAATTCAATATAATTTATAGATAAAAAGTATCTTTAAAATTGTAACTGCAATTTCCTGTAAGCACCTAAGATCATATACATGCAAAGTATTATGCTACAAGCAGTTTAACATATTCTTAAAAGTAGATACCATAAATATTAGAGGCAGAGGAAAGCCCAGAGGCCTTAATAATAAAATATAATCCTTACATCCTGTATTGCTACCTATAATTGTTCAATTTAGCCTTGCAATAGGCAAGCTCAGTGTGGTGGTAGTTCATTTGGTAGAGCGCTCGCTTTCTGAATAAAACGTCGATTCTGGCTTGGGTTCGAAACCCAAGCAGAACTACGCAGATTTATAAAAATCTTGTCTGCAACCCACCACACACAATTTCCCAATTCGGCTTGCAACCGTGGGATCTTAATGCTAAAAACCTTCTCTGTAATTTCTGTCGTTCGGATTCGACGTTAAACTGTAGGTCCCCCGTGTTTCTAACTTAGCGCTGAGGAGAAACACGTGGCAGAGAAGAGGCCGATGCCCAGCAGTGGGACGGAAAGGCTGTTGATGATAGGCAAATCATTAGGAATTGTTTGCTAAAACAGCAAATGTTTATTAGTAGTTGTAGTGGAGTTAGCGACTTCTGGAATGGAAATAGCTTGAAATGTTGCTAACTACAATTTTTATTAAGTAGCATGTAGCTACAGTTGCTGTAGCGGAAAATCGATAAATTACTTTTTGGTACGTCCGTTTGACTAAGCTATCGATACCATATTTTTGTCTATTAAGAAGTCTTCTATAAATGTTAACTAACACAGTTAATTTAATAAATGTGCAAAGTATTACAGTTACAGACAGTAGGAACTGAAAATAACGAAGGTAAACGCTCAGATGCTTTGGTAATAATACTTAATCCCATACATCCTGTACTGCTATCTTCAAATGTTCTATTTTGCCATTGCGTTTTTTGTACTACACCTTGCTATAGACAAAGATGTAGGGGTTCAGTGACAGAGAAGAACCGCCTTATTGCGAGCAACAGTTTAAAAAAAATTACATTTACATTTACATTTGTGCATAAAATATCGAAACAGCTACTTCAATAGTAGTGGTAGTAGGGGACGCAAGCCATATTTGTCATTCACCCAGAAAGCGCGAACGCTTCACTACACAAATTTGAATAAACTATTGACAACATGTTCCTGTTTATAAATTTTTAATTTGAATAATTTCTAGAAAAATTTCATATACGCACCTAACTTAATAAAAATGCGTATTAGAACAGAAATTTTCCAGAAGTAGGGTCTACGAATAACAGGGTTCATGTAAAGGCTAGAGGATCTTACTACAGCTTTAATTCTCTACATCTTGCATTGATATCTTCAAATGTTTTATTTGACCATTGTGTTGAGTGCGCTACATCTTGCTGTTGCAAGTAGTTCTTCTTGTTCTCTATTTATATACGCAAATCCGTGCACGAGAGTTGCTAAGTTGTTTTTTGCTGTTAGTTGGCTTATAGCAGCCACGAATGACAGACAAAAAATGGTTTTACAAAAATGACAGTACAAAGAGAAAGTAGGTTGTAGCTACAAATTACACTGAGTAGGTTCCCTAACACGGGCAAATAGTTGTCTGAAATCTTTAATAAATATTATTTATTTAGGTGTATTTGACTAATTGAATCTGTTCATTGATTTACTAAAAGGGTTGCTTAATACATCCTGGTAAGTGTTCGGAGTTTAGATGGCTTTAATCAGAATTTAAGACCGATCCGTACAAATTGGTTTATTGATACAATAATAATAATAATAATAATAATAAAAGACTTACTAGACGCTGTTAGTGTTTAATCGGAATAATTGTATGATAAAGAAACGTAAAGTTGCATTCCAGTTTTTACGGAAATACTCCAAGGAAGCATAGCAACAATATTATCACTTTCCAATAAGCGATAAAAAAGTTGCATCTATTATTAGTTTCTATGCAGCTGATGAAACCCATACGAATTATCATTAAATTATTTCCGTTATAGGCAGTACGTTAAACGGACATAATGCATGCTTAGTTTTTTATTTAATTTTTTGTATGTTGGGATATGTAAACAGCAAATTAAAACTAATACACACCAAAATGTTACTATTTCAGTTTATTTTACATAATACAGCGCAGGAATGTTTAATTGTGGTAGGCAATATACGAGTTGCAAATTTGTTATCTGGTGCTTGAATGGATATTTTCAAGTACTGCTGTATGGACCGTGCAACAAAATGATTTCTGTTTATGTATATATCTAACTATTTTTAATATTTAGTAAATGCGGTGGTATATTAAAACGTAGTACCTATAAAACCTGTGGTTATATTAGTTGTTCCAATTTGTGTATTAATTATACGGACTTCTATTTATATTTCTGAAAATTAAATGATGCCGAGGTCAGACTTCAATATGCAAACAAAAATTTTAAATATTGTGCTCCGCGGTTTCTTTCACGACAGCTTTGGATTTCAATGGTAGAGTTAGCTATAGTTTGCTGGGCTGTTTTTCGACGACGAGAAATTTGTAAAAATTGAGAAAAATGAAAATGCATATTTTATTATAATATGATGTTTTAAAAATTATGAACAATTATTAAAAAAAATTAATAATATACAGACAAATCACTGTCCAACTCGGTTTTAGAGAGACCTTCGAAACAGCAACGATTTGCTAGTAGTAAAATATTATTGTTATTATTACCAAGAAACACTTTCGCAGTCAACAAATTCTAAAATAACTATTATTTACACAAAATACCCATATGTATTACTGTGTTATATGAACCTTGATTTAGATAATCTAATAGAAAATTAACTTACTTAGATAACTTCAAGCTATTTTATGCTTTAAACATGAAAAATAAATTCTTAAAACCAAGTAAAGGTCATGTTCAATTAGTGTTTGTCATTTCCGTTGATTTTCTTTGGGTTGATCTGGTGTCTAGCCTTAGAATTCTCTGTTTCGTTATGCTTGTTCGTAGTCGTAATAATTGTATGAAGGTATTATTTATTTATCAAACTTGACTGTGAGTTTTTCACGTGGAAAACAATAAGACATGAGATTTGTGTATTATGTTCGACAACTGTCAACTAACGTAATTTTGGAGGAAAATAGATCTTTCAATTATATGTTTTTTGTGAGGAATATTTAGGTATAGATGTGAAGAACATTTTAATATAATTTTGATAATCATTAATTGTAATATTATCAATTTTAGGTTATTTTATGTATAAAATGAATATAAATCTTGTTAAAAAAATGATAGGCCGTGTGAGGTGTCAAAACATTCCTTTTTAAATAAGGAATATGGCTATAATTTTAGTTTTGATGTAAATGATATTTTCAAAAAATTATTTAAATATTTAAGATTTGGTTAATTTGTGTTAAAACTGCATTCTACTATACCATTGGTTGCGGAAGTCACATGTTTTTTTTGTAAAATGTACTTGCCATGGTTACTTGTTGAAAAAAAAGAAGAAAAAATAACGGAGACTGGCCATGAAAATCTCAATGTGAACAGACGCTGGTCTGGCGAGTCAATTAAAAATTGTAATTTTGTGTGTCTATAATCAATGATATTTGCTACTTATCTATGTGAAAAGTGGATAAAATTCGGTAAATTAGCCGAAAATTGCGAATTTTGGGCGGAGTATCAAAGTAGCGTCAGCAGACCCCAGTTGTTTGTTTTACGACATATTTTGTTTGTATTTGCGTTTGACGTTCAAAACTTCAACAAACTGCAAGGTTAGGAATACAAGGTGGACATTAGTTTTAATACTTGTTAATTATTTGGGAGATATTCGCATCATATTCAGGAACTGCAACTGGAATAGTACTTATTTTATTATTTAATAGAACTTAAAAAAATAAATTGAAACAAATAAGCATCATCGAATCAACAACAATTTGAAATGTGAAGCAAGTTTGGGGTTAACAATTTAAGAAGAAAACATAAAGGTGCAACGTATTTATGAGTTTATTGATATATTGTGAAACAATTTTACCAATACAAAGATACTCAGTCCACAGTTTTTCTGCGAGGAACTTAGAAAAAAGCAACAAGTGATGGACTTTCGTTTAAAAAAAAAAATAAAACCTAATAAAATTTCCAACAGAATTGTTGAGTTAACTAGATTACTAGAGGACAATCCAACAAAGAAGAAACTAGGAAAATAGAAACAGAGCGCAAGCAAAGACTAAAAGAAATACCATTTACTTTTCAGTACTCAGTAGGTATCACAACAGACGAAGTTATTGCAGCTATAAAAGAATTGAACATCAGCAAATTTGTTGGTACATACTAAATTTATCCTGAATTCTTAAAACACTGTGGACCAAATACCGCGGAATGGTTAGCTGAATTTTAAAGTAATGTGTATTGTAGACTGGGAAACTTCTATCCGAATTTAAGAAAACCAAAAGAGTAGCAATACTGTAATCGGAAAAAGATGGAGCTAATGCAGGAAACTACAGGTCCAAAAATAAACAGGTTTCAATACCTATGCGGAACTATAAAAGGATCGTTGAAAGGTACACGTAAAGATACCCTGCTAAAGTTTTATAAAGTATTGGTAGTTCCCGCTCTCCTATAGGATGGTTATATGGTAAACTACAGAGAACGATGGTACCAACGTATATTTAAGAATGGACGACACACGCATACCAAGACGAATCTTGGATTATATTCCCCAAGGAAGAAGAAATGTAGGCCGTCCAATGAAGAGATGGAAAGATCAACTATAAACATGAAGATGGAACAAGCCAAACTGGCTTAATCGTTGATGCTGATGATGATGACTACAGGCCCATCGCATTACTAAGTATCCCCTGTAAACTATTTGAACGTATATAACAGAATAGCTGCTACAGTTTTCCAAAATATCCCTGTGGCACAAGCCGGATCCAGGTATGGTAATAGCTGTTGCGACCAAGTAATAGCCCTAATGCCTCACATCAAAAAAGACTTCAAAATTAAAGAAAAAACATCAGGAGTATTCGTGGATCTAGCATTCGGATACGATACTGTTTGGCGACAGGGTATGATTTTTGAAAATAATTCCTTGCCAAGCTTTAGCAGTTTTATTAAATAATATGCTTAGTAATAGAATCTGCAAGGTACATCTAAATGAACAATCAAGCAAACGTTTTGTGATAAACCACGGACTCCCACAGGGATTGGTCCTAGCTTCATTACCCGTTAACGTCTGTACTAGTGATATACCAATCACAAAATCGAAAAAGTTTATATACGCTGGCGTTATAGCTAGTTAGCCAGACGACACAAATACATGAAGGAAAAATTACTGTTACCGAATATCTCCCCAAGCTAGATATCTATTTTAAGACATGGACTCCGACCTACAATAAATAGAAACCAAGTGGCATGTTTTCATTTAAATAATCTACAAGCTAATCTCATACCAAGAGTAGCATTCAGGAACCAGCAGTTGAAACACAATCAGTCCCCGAACTATCTAGGGGTAGTTTTAGACAGAACATTGACATACAAGCAGCACATTATAGGTACAGTAACTAAAATCAAGACTAGAAACAACCTAGTACACAAACTCACAGGAATAGGATGGAAAGCAGACGCAACAACACTCAGAACACCTGCACTACTGCTGTTCGGTATGGGTAAATAGCATCCACACAAAGCGTACGATCTCAGGCCAATTAAATCTCATTGCTTCTCCAAACCTACGACAGCAAGCTACGTTAAAGAGAGAATGGATTAAAATCTAGAAAGCTTGCATGGAAGCTTGGCTATAAAACCCACGCAAGAAGATTTCGTGCAAAATCTTGTCAACGACCCTTCATCCGTACCAAACGGATTTAATTTACCGCGACAACAATTCATTCTGAATTGAATGAAAACAAATCATGGACGAAGCGGATGTTGGATGCATAAATTGGGACTAAAACAATCATCAGAATGCGATTGCGGCCATCCTCCACAAACCATCCAGCACATAACTATCTGCCTAAGGCGAGCTATCGAAGGATCCGTGCAAGATTTCCATGAAGAACACCGAAAGCTATAAAGTGGCTCAAACAACTGGACATAACACTGTAATAAACCAAATCCTATGCATAAATACCTATCACCATACTATATTCATGTATTATCATTTAAACTCTACTGACACATTGTATCCTTATGCCATACGAAATATATAATGAGATGATGAAAAAATAACGATTTCACCTCTTCTTCTTCTTCTTTTTCTTCTAATTATAGGTCAATGGCCTTCTAATTACCTACAAAAGTAGGTTCTATGTGCCCTCTTTGCACATATGCCGTGCAGGACGCTAGCGTAACCAGTCGAACAGAGAAGAGACGATTGTCAAAGATGTTCGTATGACAACCCGGACCGACGGCTTTATGTAATCAAGTACTGACCAGCGCGGATTGTGCTGGACTACAAATACCGCATGACCCGCGTCCGCAGTGCTCCGCTATGCAACCTCATGTTTTCATAACTTTCATCTGCTTATGAGGATTTGTATAGCGTTCTAAAAAGGTGACGCAAGTGAAGCAGTAAAGCAATAATTGAACAAGTGTTCTGTTAATGATAACTTCAACAGCTTGCTCCATGGTTTTTGATTATCCTTCTTCCTTGTTCCACCATTTGTACATAAAAATCAAACAAAGAAAAATAGATAGAAGGCATAAAAATGTAAAAGATATGTAGTGGAACCATATATCATTCAGTAGATAATATGCAAATTGTGAGAAGTAATCGGAAACATGCTTACCTTGTTTAGATATTTCCAGAATATTATAGCAAAATTAGTTAAATTCTTAGACACTAAAGAAACAAACTAATATTAACACGTACTAGTTCAGTAATCATACGTTTCAGGCTATTGAAGAAGTTCTGCACCGATTACAGCGACCCCGTTGCATCCCGGCACCTCGTCTTGTTTCAGTTTGCCCTACCCATTAATCCGCCTCTGTGTTAGATATGATGTTTGAAATAAGCGCTTTCGATGCTCAAAAAAGGAAAGTGAATACCTAGGTTGTTTCGCAAGATTAATTTTTAAGCGATTTATCTTAAATTTCATTAATAAACCTAATGGAAAATGAAAGCCTCATTTAATTTAAATAAGTAGAGACGTGCCCGCTATTCACGTTTTAGTTTAATTTATGTTCACTTGTCTTGCTTACTTGTCTGTACAACCTGTAATTTATATAACATTACAAAGTGATTTCAGAATAGCAGGTTTATATTTAAATACAGCTGAAAATTTAATTAATACTCATTGTAAAGAAGAGGTTTAATTTTAGATCAAAGAACTGATTATTGATTTAGGGTAGCAAAAAAGTGCCTATTGGGTAAGTTTTGAGATTTAAAAGATTCAAGAACAGACTCCATCCACTTCGTTCTGGAACCAATTCACTTTTATCGTCGTAATTCCATTCTGCCATAACACATCCTTCTGTTTAGGACTTGTTAGATCCAATTACTGCCAACTGCATGTTTGGAAATTTTTATTTGTTATTATTTTTTTTTGTATCTTACAATTGCTGTTAACGTACGCTATAAAAAGAAAATACAACCGAAAGTGCCGTTAGAACTTTATTATTACGGTAGGGAAAGCGGTTATTTTTTCCAGAGACAGGAATTATATAATCAATTCTTCCTTTCATAGCTCCACTTGTCACTGAAACGCAAAAAGTGAAAATAAAACAATTCCCGGAAAATAAATGATACGTTTTGTTTTTAAACATTGGTGCACAAGTAATTTAAAGTTGAAGTTTCCATTTAAATTTACACAATGTTTTTATAGGTCTATTTTTCATAATAAATATGAGACGTGGTACTGCATGGTCCATATCAATTCATCGTTTTTGTTGGATGTTAGAAGTCGGTCGCAAATACTTGTGAAACAAAATTAGTTTCCTTGAAAATTTAATAATACTAAAGTTCACGTTAACTACATAAAATTTCCTCAGTTGTGAAATATTTAGTGGAAACAAAAGTGGTGTAGCTAATTAGTATACAGTAATAACCATGAAGTCGATTTGATATTGACGTTAGTCACGTTAATATCAAATCAGTGTCAAATAACTTGGGAAATTTAATTTCCATTGTAAGCGGTGCTGAAAAACAGAATTTAATATACGATAAAATAAACAACATTAAAAAACACGAGAAAATTTAATTTCGATAAATTTGAATTTTAATCGGGAACTATACGGTTAGCAAGTTGGTTTACTTCAATACGTAAATGGATAGGTATATTCACAAAAAGAAAAGCGATGTGTTTGTTCTTCATTTGTGTTGCAGTCATTTTCTGAATTTCCGTTATAACATTTATTAAGGGGATTACAAATTATGTTTTTTCCGTTTGCAAATAAACGTTTTCCTAGGAAAACTTTACAGATACGCGGTTGATATTTTCACACAAATTGATTAAGGCGTGGGTATAAATGTCAGGGAATAATGAATTAAATCGCGGTTGATATTAAAAAAAATAGGACATCATCATTATTCGCTGACTGCTCAGTAAAAACCCCGAAACATACGAAAAGGAGGTATTTGTCATTGGTTTATCATAAATCATTAATTAATTTTCAAGTTGTTTGGAAAGCTATAAGCATTTAATAATGTAAAGGTTGCCAATAGTTACTGTTGTTCCAATTAAGAAGTAATGCAGTGGAAGTAGATTCATAAATACCTCGCCTTCGATAAAAAAAAAGTCTTAAGAAACTTTCCAAATTTTACCAATTAAAATGTCTTACTCTGCGAAATAATAATCAAGATTTAAGATAATTACATTGCGAAGTAGCGTTTGTAACTTCGAAAGATTATTGGATAAATTAAAAATACTATTTAATTTTTATTTAAGATCTGGCTTTAAAGTTAGCTGTGGAAAACTATGCTCAGTTTTATATGAAATGCACCACCCATTAAAAATAAAGCTACGTATTTGAAAATTTGATAAAATAATGTTTTATTATTGCGTATGAATTGCATTCGTCTACTATCTTTCTTTAACTTGTTGCTTTTTACAAACAATATCTAGTAAACATTAATTAGTTGTTTCGAGATTTTGTTACATTTTGTGATAGAATTAATGTTTTAACATGCCTCCAATAACACAACGTAGAAATTTTAACCACATTTCCGATTTTGATAGAGGTCGAATTATCGGCATGAAAGAAGCTGGACTTCTTTCCGTGAAATTGGTAGAAGGGTAAATCGGGACCACACTACAGTTGCACGAATATGGTCTGCTTGGTCAGAAGAAGGCATTCAGCGACATCGTCCAGTTGGTAGACCTCCACGTAACAGCAATATTCGTGAAGACCGACTTCTTCGGAGAATAGCTACACGCGACCGCTTTCAAACAACAAGGTCTGTTGCTGTAGACTGGATGCGAGCTCTTCACCGTCGCGTGTCAATGGCAACAATTTACAGAATAATCTCTTCTTTTGGACTGCGGTCCTACAGTCCATTCCAACGGCTCCCTTTAACTGCACATCACAAAGCTGTTAGGCTTGCTTGGTGTCAAGAGCGGCAGCAATGGAACGATATTGTGTGCAGTGACGAATCAAGATTTTGTTTGTGGACAAATGACGG
>JABXWE010048785.1:0-13182 GCA_014611495.1 Limonius californicus
ACAGATTTGCACTGACATTTACTCCAGGTTCCTTGAACTCTATCAACAAGTGTCCTTCATGGTCGAAAAAAAAAATTTCCCATCACCTTGTCTGCAGAAGGTTGTGCTTTAAACTTCTTCGGTGGTGGTGAACTTGAATGTTTCCACTACATCGACAATAACTTACTGGATGGTACTTAGTAATGGCACCAAGTTTCGTCATCAGCAACTATTGACAGAAGACATGTTACGGGCCCCAATCGTACTTTTCCGACGCCCGTAACCAGATAGATGGAAAAAGGCCTACAGCTTAGCTCAGAGGAGTAGGGGGAGTTCGTGAAAATCGCTTACGGGAGGAAATCTTTAGTTGTGTACAGGGTAAATCAAAATTTGTGGGCGCCACCTTCCAAATCCAGCTGATTGTAGGTCCTCGTGGAAGGCTGAGAAACCAACAGCTTACGGGAATGGAACTCACCTTTATTGTGCCTCCTCCTATATATATGCAGCTTGCAGAATTCATGCACATACAAATACAGAGTACACAGTAATAAAAGAGGGAGTAAATTTTAAAACACATAATGAAATTATTAAAATGGCGATACAGGAAATGACTACAAAAAAAAAGGACAATCAACGGTTTTTTTATAGTTTTACAACAGAAATTCGAACGTTCGGAAAACGAAGTTCGCCGCCTTTGGGCGCACGATATTTACTTCAAATACTTCAAATAGCTACGTGGCCAAAGGCGTCGGGGTTACAGGCATCATACAATATAAACGAAATTACTTTTTACAAATATTAGTGCAAATAAAAACAATCTGCGACTGAAGATCGCTTTTAGTTCCAACAAAACAAAGTTAAATTAGATCAAATTTTGCAAGTCGCGCGTAAGTTTCTTTTCACCACACACCAAAGAAACTAGTCTGTTTTTACCTTAACTTCCGATGAATGGATTAGAACGAGATAGGCACAATGTAAGGGCGATTTCCAGATGCAGGAAAATACGTTGATTTCAACAGGCTGTTAATCGTTGAACGATAGGCAGGACTCTCCGAACGATGGTAGCAGCAAAGGGACAGGCGCTGGGCTTCGAAATTAATCCGCCGAAAAGGCGATCGGCCAATTCACAAAGAATTGCCTTTTGTTTGGGTTTAAAATCCTAGCGTACTTCTGTAAGATCCGACAATTGTCGATGTGTTGTTTTCACCCCATGGTAAAACAACGAAACGACAATTACACCAGGTATACCAGCCGACATTTGCAGCACTCGATTTATTTACGACCCTCTCCTGAAGATGTAATTTGGGAAGACCGGAGCCATGAAAGGTGAAAGACTGACTAACTTTCGCAACGGGAATCTGCACTTCCCCCCAAAAAGATTGCACCATATTACGAAATAATTCTGAAACGTTCTAGAATAAGGAACACGTGAGTTTTCAGAAGTGCCTAAGGTCACGCGCGAGAAAAAACAATATTCGGCAATTTCGATACAAAAGAAACTGCCAACATAACTCAATTTTAGAAAGACGCAACAAAATAGCGAAACGGTAACCCAAAATAAGACCGTAATTAAAACAACGTTATTGGTTGCGACGAAGCGGCAATCAAATTAAGAAATTAATTATATAGATCGCCAAATTTTTAAAATAACATAACAGACAGAAGAAAGTCATTGCCATTTTGCCTGTAGTCTGTGAGGTGTTGCAGAGATAAGCCCATTCGCAAGCGTTTTTATTCATTAGACAAGAGACGAGGAATTCATTGTGAATAAACTTTGCTGTAACCCAGATTGCGAACAATACTATGGACAGATCCTACACTCGCACCAACAATTTCTGAAATTTCTCTAACTGAAATTCGACGATTTTCTCTAATAAAGCTTTCCACACACGCCATATTGTTTTCTGTTAATGCAGTACACCGTACATCTGGCCGCGGCTCATCCATAGTCCCCCTGTTTTCCAGTCTTAAATTTTCGGCACCGTTCCTTCACAGTTGGGTACGGAATACATGCATTTCCATACATTGCTTACATTCGCGTATTAATCTGTAATGGATGCACACCCTCAGCGCATAAAAATTGTAGGACTGCACGCTGATCAAACTTGAACGGATTTTCAACAAGAAACGCCATTTCAAATTCGAGGTTTTAAAAGTCAGAATCAAATTCAAACGCCAGAAACTTATTAATGTGTTGCTTACAAACACAACACTACTAACATTAATGAACGTCATTTGAATTATTGCATTTGTTTTCAAGGCTAAGTTGATCCGAGATGGGGTTCAGTTGAACAAGCATCGTATGTTAATTCCTTCAGGTATATTGCGCAAGCTCGATTATTCTTTTACATACCTAGAACTGGGAATAAATTATGTTGACATCCGAGCGATTTCTGTGTCTACCTTGATTGTGATAAGACCGACTGTTCTTTTTTATTAAATAAATCATAGGTATGTCTGTGGTGTAGTCTGGCATCTGAGTTTTCTGGTGGCAGCAGAGCTTCTGACTTGACCTAACGACTACCAGTGTAGTCTAAGCCGGGACCGACAGCTCTTCGAAGCACGGTCGGTCGCTGTTATTTCTACCAATAAACCATCCATTCTGGAAGTGGTGAGCCGAGCCTGCGTTACTTAATTTTGGTGACAATGATATTTAACTAACAAATTAATAAAAATGCCCCTTTTTTGGATAGTTCATCCGAGTTGAACTTTCAGGTACTTCAAAATATAACTCGTTATGGAAATTGTAAAACGATGTTGCAGTGGAATAATATTTTCACATAACTAGATTCTGCGATTACCGTTTGTTTTATAACTCTAGCCTATGCTCTAGCTGATTTGGGATATGGCTTACTCACACAAGCTCAATATAAAAATAGCACAACAATAACATCATTGTTGTTATAAACATTATTGCTACTGTGATTTTAGTTTAATGCGTAACTGCTCACTGATCAGGTAAATATTTACAGTTTTCGAGTAAATATTTATAGTTTTCGAGTAAAAATTTATGTCAGGTATAGTTGTTTTCGCAATGACAGATCGCAGTAGATTGCTTTCTAGTTATGCAACTTCACAGTTTATAATACAATTTGTATTGTAGCGAAATGTAAGTTGGGTACCTTGTAAATCAATTAACTGCTAACTGGTCAGGTAAATATTTATAGTTTTTGAGTAAAAATTTATTTCGGCGATAGTTGTTTTTGCAATGCCAGCTCGCAGTAGATTGCTTTCTAGTTGTGCAATCGTATAGTGTACAATCAAATTTTCTTATTTCCATA
Organism: Limonius californicus; assembly: GCA_014611495.1. NCBI lineage: Eukaryota > Metazoa > Arthropoda > Insecta > Coleoptera > Elateridae > Limonius > Limonius californicus. Next base: position 3,261 of record JABXWE010048785.1, read on the forward strand.
CGGCTTATGTGATGGATATGCTTAAGTCTGGCTTCTACTAGCGCGGAATTTGATATAACAAAGATGATGAGAAGGGATGTGGAACTGATACTGATAATGTTTAGTATTAATAATTAACAGGTTCTGATGTTTTCCAGCAATATTATGCTCTTGCTTGGTTTCGTGTAAAAATATATCAGTAAAAGTTGTTCTCCGAATAGCAAATTTTCATATTTTCATGAAATATTGGTTCAATATATATGACTTCTTGTGTGATTTATATGCTTGAGTCTGGCTTGCATTAGTGCGGCGTTTGATGTAATATGTTGAGACACAAGGAAGGGAAACAGAATTGATATAGATACTGCTTGATACTAATAGTAATTAAAATTCTTTTGTATGCACTTTATAAAGTTTCAGATAAAAATTACGTTCTTTCTTGTTGCATCATATTTACCCTTTATACATAGCTGCTTTTAGCTAAATAAACCGTATAAGTTTATATTTTTGATAAATAATAATCCAATTCACTGAAGGACTGTTTCCATTGAAAATCAAGATTATTTAATTATTTAACAGTTGCTTACTGTACAGTGAAGAAAAGTAAACATTTCTATTAACCATTATTAAATTCAAATTACATGAGTGATTTTACCCTTTTAATTATGACATACCGACTAATTATATCCGTAGTCTTGTGTAAATAAGAGGTCAACCCCGAAAAACGTCAATAAGTTATTGAACATTAAGGGCGTGGTTTGTACGACAAAAGATCAATTAATAGAAAAGCTGGAACCTGTAATTAATATTGAACCGCTTGAAATCTAATTAAACGCGGTGCTTGATATCGGAATAATATTAAATTACCTAGTACGACCGAATTTGGATTGTGCATTGGAGTTCATTAATCGAAGCAATTTAATCCCTTTTCAAAATAACAACGAATACACCAATCAAACGTAGAAGGATGCAGGAAGGTGAGTACGAACCACATTTGAAGATAATAAAGGTGACATTACGGCATATGGCGGCGCTCTTATCTCTTATCACTGACGGGGGTGACACGATTAAAGATAAACGAATGCAAATATTATGTGAAAACATTTTATTGATGGATGACTAAGCGATATCCAAGCACCGAGTGCTCTTTGCAGTGAAGAGGAAATCGATATGCTGCAGGCTACGTGTAAGTGCTGAAACTATTTTTGGATTTATATTTTTAAAGTTTGGGGGTTAGGAGTATAAGGCTTATCTGATAAATTCAACAATTACTTTGTGGGTGATTGCTGTATTTTATCTTTATTTAGTATTGCCGCGTTAAAAACAAAACACCTAAATAACATTAATTTGGGTCAAAATGACCATAAAACTAAATCCTCTCTTATCAGCCCTCGTCGGCAAAATATTTTCCTAAGTAATACTCTTCGCTCATGCAAATACAGACAATATTGTTTTGATATGTATGTATTGCATTTTATTAATATATTATTATCTGCAACCTAATTCAATCTTGACTACCGTGACTAATATCACCAGATGCAGAAAAATATAAACAAGCTATTGAGGACAAACTATACGTATTTATATATTTGTAGGAAAATTCAAAAAGTATTAGAAATCTGCGTAGTAGGGAAATAATCTGCTTCTGAAGATCGTTTCAATAATTTGCAAATTCACTGGAAATGGCAGTTTAAATTTTGCAATTTAATTGCCTTAATTGTCGAATTAATTTTGAAATTATTACAATTTTTCATACGGATGCTCTTAAAATTTCAAAGTAGTCAAATTCTATATGTAAACTATAATATATTTAAAACAAAACTTACATTGCAAGTACATTGCTTAAGTAATATTATAATTGTATCACCAAAGTTATTATAGTTATTGACATACTGCAAAAATATCATTGATGGATACTTTCATTTATACAAATGTTACATGTAATATCATTTTTATTTGTTATTACTTTAAATTTAAGTATGTAACGTTAAGTTCGACTGGATAGTTCATTGGTAGTGGAATGATAATACTGTTAGTATCTATTTAAAGAGGCAAGAGGGGTGTAACTACTTCTTGTAGCACAACAATTAATTGAAAGTACCCACGGAAAAGATACACGATAAACTCTGGAAGTACACGATAATTATAGGTTATGTTACAAATATTAATTATATAACATGTAGTACGCCGACAAACAAATGTAGTAACCTTGGTCCCCAGAGATATTCATACATATGGCTAGTTTTTAAACTGCAAACTTTAATAATCCATTTCGTAGTTGTATACAAAAATTATCAGAAAGTGCAAAAGCAGTTTCTTTGCGAGGATTTTTCGCTTCGAATTGCATTTCAATAAAATACTTATTAATTAATTACTTCTTATAGATCAAATATATTTGATTATTAAGGCATTTCTTAGTCTTCGTCCGATTCTTGCTTAGTTTTTCACTCGGTAACGTCATTTCTCTTCGTTTGGTCCTCATTCTGCAGTAAGTAAGGCAGAGTTAAAGAATCTAGACAGCAGAAAAACAATTGTCTTCCTTCCAAATACGAAGAAAAGAAAGGATTTAAAGTAATCCGAGTCTGAATCCACGCGGAGCAGAAGCCTAACTGACTTATTACTATAGAAACATGGAGTATTTTCCACTTTCCTACTAGAATCTATAATTTCTGCTATACGTTTCAGTGTAATCAGACACTACTCCTCTTTCTGGAACCGCACCTGTTTCAGTGTAACACACCAAATTGAGGTTTTTTGGAATAGTTATTAGTCCATGGAACAGTCTTAACAGTTTTGCACTCAACATGTACAGAGCCCATTAATTCCGATTTCTTTATGAAAATAACGTTCGATCATAAATGGTTGGTATTCCAACGTGTGAACCATTTTATAATAGTTAAATTAAGAGGATCGTAAGAATATTCGTGTGTTGATTCCAAAAGAACCGTCTTTTGTATAGTTTAGGAAAAAGTTCGGAAGCTTCAAATGAATTAATTAACAATAATATGTTCGATATCTCTGATAAAATGCAATCTTGAATACATAACAATATTTACGAGAAACGCTATGAAGCAGAATAGGTTGTATGCGTTACAAATGCATGACAATTAGTGGTGAACATATGGTGAAGCAAAATAAACACCACAAGAATATCACTTACAGAACTATTAATATTAATCAAAGATAAACTTTCGTTTCACTTAAAGGTATGCCACCCTCCCATAGTAATTGTTCACTAGCTGCCACTAACATTGCCTACTATTTATTTTTAAAATACGTTCCCAAAAGTTTTCAGTAATGAAAAATAGTTGCTTCGCCATCTACCCACGTGAAACCAACTTCAACAGGTACCTACCGTTTTTCTATTCCTTAAAGTTCAAGGTTATTTTCATTCACTAAGGTAGATTTAAAAATAACTTTCAGAAAATACAGCATGTTTAACACTAGAAGGCGTCATCTAATCTGATTAGTGTGATGTTTTTTGCAGCACTAACGGCGAAAAGGAAACCTTGATATTATGTAGCTGTGTTTGCATTTTGATCACTTTGTATAATAAGATATCTTGTATGTCAACGAATAGGAGGGTAGTCCTCCATTAATCACAAAAATTCACTTTGAGGCGTGCTTTTCACTGTGAGCTTCTGTGCCGCTATTAAACGTCAAAATCAATTTTCCCACAAATTTGTTCTGTGCTAAAAATAAACTAAATAACCATTTCTCCCGGTTCACCATGCTTTTACTCTTATTTATTGATTTTCCAGTCGGCACGATTGTGACCCCCGCCTTAGAAGCCCCAAATGTCAATCAATTTTCTTACAAGGAGCTGTTGAAGCCAAAATTGTTTCATTAAAGGAAAATATAGTTGGGAATTGCTACTTCCTAACTAAATTATTACTAGGAAACCTTGGTAGTATTCTTTGTCCTTAAATTAGAAAACATCCTTTGTTCAAACTATTAATTTTTATTTTTACAAACTATTAGACATAAAGAAGTCAAAAGTTTCCCGTTGTTTTAATGTTTACTTCTGATTGCCAATTTAATACAAAAGTTGTATTTTTGAAATGTTAAAAACAATATTCGCTCTTTATACCAAAACAACGTCTTTGGAATTCGTATAGAAGCACTGACATAACTTTGTTTTTTAAATGCAACGACCCCTATGTTGAATATCCAGAAAGAGTTGTTTATTTCGAAAATATATTCAGGGCAATCATTTTATCTTGCAACAAGTAGGTAGGCTACCCCTTCCACATACGCATGAAATTCATAGTTAACTTTTCTTTTTAACTATAGAAAATGTTTTTTTTACATTAAGAGTCCTTTGGACGGGCAAATGTCAACTACTGTTTGATCACAATTTTACAAACTTCTGTATAAAGTTTTTGTTTTGTATTCATAGATTCTTGTGGTAAAAACAATCAATTTTAATATATTTTAATAGCGAGAAAGAATATGAAGTTGATTTTGGTACAATGCAGAGGAGCGGCGAGCTTGGCAGTACGACGATATGCACAACAATACCCGGATAGACTCCCTACATCATATAATGCCTTTAGGTGTTTGAAAAGAAATTTCCGGCAGTATGGACAGTTTTCTACACCAAAGCTGAGACAACGACATGCCACAACTGTAGAAGCTGAAGTGAAGTCACTGGTAATCCTCATATAAGCCAACGAGCAGTTGCAAGAACTGTAGGCTTTAGCCAAAGTTCAGTATTTAACATTTTAAAATCAAACCGGCTTCATTCCTATTACGTGACATTAGTGCAATACCTCACTGAAGATATAATTATCAACGTGGAGTGAATTTCCGTCAATTTCTAAGAAACGAACTGCATTCAGTAAAAATAAGTGTCTAAATAGGTACAATTACCATTTCTATTCACAAGATAAGCCTAATGGCTTCGGCAAACACACTTTCAAAGAATTTTTACTGTAAATGTGTGGTATCGTATTGTTGACAACTGTATCGTTGACCCCCACTTCTTCGAGGGCAGTTTACATGGGGAAATGTATTTACATTTTTTAGAAAATAATTTACAGCAACTTTTAGAAGACTTTCTTCTTATGTTACACAGCGTATGTGGTTTCAAAATGACGGAGCACCTGCCCACGGCGAACTACCAAGATGAAATTTTCCATATCATAATTACAGGAGAATGCAATTCATCTTTGGCGTCCACGTAGTCGGGACTTGACTCTGTTAGATTTCGTTTTGTATGGTAGAGTAATAACCCCGTAGAAACTCAGGAAAATTTACCTGAATGAATTAAGTAATCACGCTGAAACATGCTAACTCCTCTTTTGACTTTCTTCTGCGGTGGATTAACATTTTTCTTTTTGTTAGCATTTAATTTATTTTGCTTGTCTTATATCAACATATTCTTATGTTATCGTGGCTTTCTCTGTATTTGTTTTGTTTAAATTATAAGGAATACATATTGTAAATGTATCTATTGCAAAACTGCATCTTATTTATTAGTAAATAATTTCATTGTAGTTTCTTAGTACATCCAACGTTAACTACTTTTATTTTTATTTATTTAAACAATGTAAAGTACTCAAACTTTATAATAAAAAAAATTTCTGTATGGATTAAAACCAACCGCAATCACAAAAGCTAACAGAAAGGCACTTCGAAGAATGGAGCAGAAAATACTCACACTTTTTCAGCTAACCACGGGGGAAGAAAACACCTCGAGGGCACACGAACTCCTAGAAGGGAAAACAATAACTAAACGGCTCACTACATCAAGACTCAAATACTGGGCACATATTCTCCGAAGACCGACAAATCATCCTCTACAGCAAGCTTATGCCATGCAAACGGATGAAAAGAAGATCGGACGACCGTGCTACACGTGGAATACATCACTGGAGAGAGACATACAGAACACCGGCATACCTAAAGAGACATGGGAGGACTGGGCACGAAGAAAAGAGGATATCCGAAGAGAGGTCAGAAGAGTATACGAACTGATTGAAGAATCCGATCAAGAAACGACGGAAGACGACCAGGACAACGAAGAAGACGACGTAGTACGAGGATGAGGACGGGGAACACAAAAGAGAAGGAACGAAAACAAACACCAGTGGGGAGAAAACGAGGGGCTCCCAGCCGATGATGGCCGCAGGATGGAAAAGAAGGACGAGGAATCGAGAGCCGACATAACAATTGAGTGGAGACACTCTAAGTTGAGGTTAATATAAAGTTATTAGGTATTAGGAAACGTAGATAGATGGAATGTATTACCTTAGAAAATAGCCAGATAAGAGATACGAACTCTGTGAAACTTTGATACCAAAGTTTATTAGGGTTAAAAACCACGATAAGTGAAATCTGTAACTCAGAACCGAGATAGCCATGAAATAAGAACATTGTGAAACTCTGCCACCAGAGTTAGCAGGTTCACCTGCATAAGAGCATAACGGTCTCAGGTGCGTACACTGTGAAACTTTGATATCAAAGTTATTAGAGTCAAAACCCACGATAAGAGAAATCTGTAACTCAGAACCGAGATAGCTATGAAATGAGAACCTTGTGAAACTCAGCCACCAGAGTTAGTAGGTTCAACTGCATAAGAGCATAACGGTCTCGGCTACGTACTCAACACCCATTGATGCGTAGCTTACTAACTACCTGGTGTAGCAGTAGCGGTGTCAGGCGGTATACATTGCGGGCATGCTAACGCGCTGCAGCACCCCACCCGATCCCACCATATCCCGCACATTCCTACCCACCTACTGGCATGGGGTAGGCCTGGCATATCCAGGAGTGACCTTCGATTCAGCTCCATGTCAGATGATGATGATGATGATGACCGATTCTACAGGGAAGGCCGTAATAAAGTGCTCGATTTGAAGTGGTCGCCATTTTACCACGGCGCATTTCGCATCAACTTTATTTTCACAGTTGAGCATTGTATGTATCCAAGTTTCATTATTAATCGATATGCACCACAAGAACGTGCATAATTTGTAACTTCGTGTATTAAATAAAATGAGTTGGTTATTTCAACGCGCCGAGGTTCGCCGAAATCATCCACGTCGCCCGACTCCAACAGGACTTTTTGGGCAAGGTGTAAGTAATTCGTATTTTTTTTTTGAGGACTATGAAGGCCCTGCCGTTGCAGTGAACGGCCAGCGCTATAAAGCGATGCTCTAGAAGTGTTTGTAGTCCCTAATTAGAAGAACTTGCACTGCAGAAAATGCAATTTCAACGGAAGGATGCTACAACGCACTCGTACAGACAGATAATGACCATTTTGAGGCCATGATGGCCATGTTACCTGCACATTTAATTTCTCGATTTGGTGATTAAACATGGACTGCCAGATCACCAGATCGGACAGCTCCTTTTTATGGGGTTATTTCAAAGAAAAGGTTTACCCTAACCCTTAACCTCATATCCTGTCGCAGCTGAAATACAACATCCGCCGAGATCAGAACATAACCGTAGAGGTTTTAACTCCACTTATGGAAAATTTTAGTAGTAATAACAGTGTCCTTTTATAGCGTCACGACGCCTTTAGTAGAGTAGCAGGTATAGTTGCTAGTTTTACTAGTGCAGGTCGGCATTACGAGAAAGGTAGGGTGACTAGTAGTATGCTCCAGCCGTCTATCATTACCTCAAGTACTCATTTTGAGGCTGAGTCGACCTAGAGACCGAAATTCCCTTTGAAAAAGGGGGAATCGAACTCGCAACCCACAGCTGTACCCACTACGCTACGCGATGTCATATTCTAATAATTCTTCTAATACATTCTGTAGAGTCATTCTTAACGGAAAAGCAAACACATTGTTAATAAATTATTAGTCTGGATCAGTTTACCTAAGAATTTACAGCAATCACTTCTGACTTCGTTCATTATAGGCAAAATTAAGCATTAATGGAAGTGGAAAATTTTCCGTTCTATTCTCCGATTTTTTCGATTCTATTTAAAAAGGACAGAAGTTACTTTTGGGAAATCTTGAATAACCGTTCGGGTGTTCGACGCCATTACTCGCACGCACAATAATTAAATGCGTTTTTTATTATACTGCTATCAGATAACTCAGTTGTCGTATTTGCTGTCTAGACAGGAAGTCACGAAAAGGAAATTTGCATTATACTTAATGGATGGTGTCTATTTTAATGTCTATTATTAGTCAGGCGTCAACTATGAATGGCGAGTTTTAACTAGGACATTTTTGTACTATAAACTGCTAGTGCAGATTTTTATTCGTAGAGGAAAAGGAAATACGGATATTACACAACAGATGAAACATCACTTGCTTGATTTGCTAATCAACACAATTATATTTTTCAAAGATACTTATAATCAGAATAATTGTGATTCATGTGCCTAGAATTTTTTAGATAAAAGATTTCAGAGGAAGTTACACATGCTTGGTAACATTATAATCTACTGCTAGTTTTAAGAGTGAAATATGTCAGCTGAACAGTAGTTTTTAGTTACATATTTTTTCAACTAAATGAATGTCAGAAAACGTCGCCAGTCTACGGCAAAGGAGGCTATTAAAAGGAGTAAATCAACATTCTTCTGTGATTCAACATAAAGGGAAATTTTAATTAAGCCTAACTAAATTGCTAATCAACACGAGAAAAGTACAGCAGCTTGTGTCAATTGTGGACGTATTTACAACAATTTCGGAATTTCCAGAAATTTGTGAACATTGTAAAATCAAAATTTAAATATGAAATACAAAAATATTCGCACATAATTACAAAACAAACATAACTTTGGAGGAACGGAAACGAATTTCTCAATAATCATAAAACGAATACCTACTGAATTATTCAAACGGTTGATATAATTTCAGACCACCTACGTTTGAAATACAAATAACTATAATTATTTAAAATCATCTAGGGGAAAATTGTGTCTGTAAAATACTGGGTACAATATTGATAACATATTGAAAATATTAGTTCCTATTGTACCACTACATACAATTTCAATTAGTTATTACATTAATTATGTATAAAATTCGCAACTTATAAAAAATAGCGATAATTATATAAAATAAGTCACAGAAATGTAAAGCGAAAAGGCTTAAATATTTGAACTAACATGTAAATCTTATTAATGAATTACATACTTTGATCTTCTTTCTGCCTCTTTCTTTCGAGAACCGCGGTTTTGAACCATATCTATTTACTATGGATTCGTATAGAAAACACTATTAAAAAATTAAAATTGCGTATGGGAAATGATTGCGGAGACACCAGAAGGCAGTTCCGCACCCTGCTGCCACTCTAATCCTGTTTGTGGTAGTTATTGCCGTGGCACACTAACCCAGGGGACCGACGGTTTTACGTACTCTCCGAGGCACCGCGGGTTGCAGCGTTAAAGCGAAGATTTCGGTCATCCGTCCAAGTAGGCACCGCGCCGATCCTTCCTTTGAGTACTGTTTGACCAGTACCCGCGCTTGTCCGCCACGCTGCTAACGAAAACAAAAACCACTATATCTGGCACTGGCATAACTGTGCTGTCTTAAATGCATAATTTTAAATATCCAAAAAGTCTTTTGAAAATAATAATTTCAAAATTGTTTATTGTGATATTCGATTCTATAGTGTAGATGATAAAGATTTTCAAACTTTCATAAATCAGAGTTGCCATTAATTCATACAAGCGAAGTAAAACTACAAAATTTATAATTTATCCTGCATAAAGCCTTACTAGAATAACCAACAGTATACTAATTTACTTTAATGCTATTTTAGAAGTAATGGAAAATAATAAAAATAATGGGATATTATGCGAAAGTTATGACCAAAGTAGTAAAAGCAGTGCTGAGGTGTTGCCATAACGTGTTTTATGTCATATATTTTTTTTTTGCTTCTATGATCAATTTATGACAAATTTGAAGTAACAGAATAAGTAAATCTTTAATAGTTAGTAGCCTTTTTTCATTCATTCAAACTACCCCCCCCCCCC
>JABXWE010048787.1:0-13561 GCA_014611495.1 Limonius californicus
ATTTGGCCCATTGTACACCCTAACTAAGAATTTTGCCTATCTGGGGTAATTCCAACTCCAGTAGTGATTTTTAACGTGTCACACATCGTAGTGGCACGGGACCTACGGCTTTACTTCTTATCCGACAGAAGGCGCATTTTCAGATTTTTCGCCGACCTCAGCAAGGTTCGATCCCGGGCCCTCGGATCTAAAGGCAGACGCGCTTACCACTAGACCACCGAGGCCGGCCTGGATATAATATACGAGGGTTGGAACTTTAATATTGGCAACACTGCTGTAGAGACGCCATGCAACGGAACCAAATAATGTCGCTTATACCACACGTTAGTTACATACCTACCTTACCTCAGAGCAAACGGACTCTCCCTTCCCACATCACGGGCATGCGCACTGACGAGAAAAACAGAGCCTCGTGTTAGCTGGCGGTCTAATGTGGTGATGTCACAATGATTTCGAAACAGGAACAACGGAGTTGGATAAAGATTAAATGTGTCAGAGGTTGTACAGCACAACAGTGTCATCAAGGTCTTCAAGAGGCTTGCGGGGAATCTGCATACCTTATAGAACAGTGGCAAGCTGGGTTAAAGCCTTCAACGAGGGACACCAAAATGTGGCAGACATGCGTCGGTCTGGTCGTCCTAGCGTCAGTGAATAAGTGTATGTATGCTCTTGGCGCGTTATTGGACAGTGATCGACGCCATACCCTGAGAGACAGGATTAGCGCATACGACTGTGCTTCACATTCTGAAGGAACGCCTGGGCATGAGAAAAACTGCATCACGATGGGTTCCGCATGATTTGACGGAAATGCAGAAATGGCTTGTAACTACCTCGCGCGCGAAGGAGAGGCTTTCTTACACCGTGTCATTACGCTGGATGAGACATGAGCCAAATCGTACGAACCACAACTGAAACGCCAATCGAATGAACGCCGTCATTACGGGTCACCACGAAAATCGAAAATTTGTCAGAACCCCAGCAATGTGAAAGTTATGGTAATTCTCGTGTACGACTGTGATGGTGTTTATCCTAACGCGTACCGTTCCCCTACGTCAATGCGCAGTATTACTGTTTATTTTTGGAACACAACCTGCGACCAGTTTTGAGAACCCACCCATCATTTTGCAGGACAATGCTCGGCCGCATGCAGCGCAAGCTGTGGCTGATTTGCTCGATCTGTGCTGTACCATCCACCATACTCCCCGGACTTAAGACCTTGTGACTTTGACTTGATTCCTAAGATGAAGGAACCACTTCGTGGCATTCGCTTCAGAACTGTTCCAGAGATTCTTCAGGCAGTAGACCGTTCCATTCGAACTATCAACACAACAGGCGCTGCTAAAGGTATCCTACGACTTCTACATCACTGGCAACGGATTGTACATAATGCTGGTAGTTACCAGCATTGTGTACCCGTTGCCATGAACATAACAAGTAGTCTGTTATGTTCATTTTAAAATGTGCGACTTTATATGAATTGATTTCTTAATTTGTTTGCCGCTTCGTCAGAATTAATAACGATATTTTAATTGCAGTCTTATTTTGGGTTACCATTTTCGCTATTTTGTTTTGTCTTGAACATTGAGTTATGAAAGGCCAGTTCCGTTAATCCCTTGAAAGTTTCTTTGTGAGCTAATTTTCTGCCGACCAAATTCTCGGAAGTGTTGATCTCGGCAGTTGCACGTGTTAAAAATTCCTTCCAGAACTTTTGCGTAATATTTCATAACGTTTTGTAGTATGGTGCAATATTTTTTGGGAGAGTGCAAATCCCCGTTGCATTTTTAAGTCAGTCAATTTTACATCTCTGATGGCTCCGGTCGCCCGTACGGGGGCCGTAATGAAAGTCGAAGATAGACCTTTAAGATAGACGGACGCAACTTCGAATATAGTTTTCTTTTCCTTTGTGGCGCTTCTGTTAATTTTACCGAATTACCGTTTGCTGTAGAGCATAATCAAATCGACTTAAAGTCGGATAAATAATAACAGAATGTTCGCTTTGGTGTTGGACAATTTAAGTTAATTGCTCCTGTCGAATTCAGTTCGGCTCTTTGTGTTGTGAAAAGAAAAAAAAAAGGAAATCGTGCAAGTGCTTTGCTGGAATTTGGTTCGTTCCCGTCGTCCGAAAAAGTCTCGCTTCTGTCTCCACGTTAACTGACCTAGTTGGAAGCAACTTGGCACTCTACAGGGGTGTAACAGCTACATCTCGTCCCAACGCTACCCCGAAGAACGTTGTCTTCCTTCTCTTTTTGCCCCTGAAACCGGAAATCGCCGGAGTTGTGCCTGTCTTCTCCGAACTTCAAGGTAAAGAACCAGATTTTTTGTTGTGCAGTGTAAAATAAACCTTTTTTTTTGCTCGCGTCAACTTGCAGAATTTCGCGATATTGAACCTTTTTCTTATGCAACCTAAAAGCGATCTTCAATCGCCATTTATTTATTGTTTGTAAAAGATATTAATATTGTATTTTTCCTGTAAACTACGCCATTGGCCACACAGATTCATTATAATAATGTAATAATGTAATTCAAACTTTTGCGTTATAACTTGTGTCATTTTACTGTACTGTCATATTTTAACCATTTCATTATGTGTTTTAAAGTTTACTGTCTCTTATTGTGGCTTTTGTATTTGTTGGTGTAAGAATTTTGCAAACTTTAAATATATAGGAGGAGGCACAATCACAGTAAGTTCCGCTCCCGTAAGCTGTTGGTTTCTCGGCCTTCCACGAGGACCTACGACCAGCTGGATTAGGAGGTGGCGCCCACTTATTTTGACTCGCCCTGTACACAACTAAAGATTTTCTCTCATAAGCGATTTTCACGAACTCCCCCTACTCCTCTGAGCGAAGCTGTAGGCCTTTTCCATCAAGCTAGTTACGAATCGTCGAAAAAGCTCGATCCGTAACATACTTTGAAGGACAGTAAAACTTGGTAACACGTATCTCTTTTGTATCAGTTGTAAATAAATAGTTGCCACTATTAAAGTCTCACCTTCGTATTCAAGTAGTACTTTTATGTTATACTACCTATTGGGTTTATAATGTAAGCGTTTTTAGAAAATATTTAAACTGAATTTTGAAACTGACATTGCATATTTTAATTTGGGTAATCTGAGTACAAAAAAATTATACATTAATTTTAAAATCCATACTTACTTGCTAAACTAAGCTGAGCAGTTCTACTAACAATAGACCCTAAATTTGGCAATGAAGCCATACATTGGTAATTTCCTGTTAAACCTTGTTCTTCTATTACACTGCTTATATACAGAGATCCGTTTGTCAGTTGAGATCTGTAAAAGTACATACCACTATTATTAATTAAATCTACAAGCATGGTAAAACACAATTTTAAAGTTATAATATAGCCAGAATTGTGAATGCCACAAAAATCTTAAAATACCTTAAACACAGAATTACAGAAGAAAAAAATTAAATTTTTTATAAACGATTATAGATAACTTTGTTAAGAAGTTTCCTGTACTAAATGTCTATTATAGATAGTATTAACAAAATTATCATTTAAATATGATGACAGTAAGTTTGTGAACATGACACATGTAAATTTCAATTTAGAAGATTACGTTACTTGCAAATTAGTTCTTACAGAGCGTTTATGATACAAACTTTAATTTATTTGTGTCTGACTTCAACAGAACTTATTGTTAATATCATCTTATATTTGAAGAAGACACACAATAAAGAGTTTAATACTAAATGTACAGTAAAGCATGCACATGCCGGGTGGTATAGAAACAAATGGTGCTCGTAATGCATTTAACAATAAAAATACATTTTACAATTAACTCACTCTTGAAACTCATAAACAAACATTTGTATGATACTACTTAAATAAAATTTTCTTACCTGTAAGTGTCACCTATAAATGTTAGAGGTTGCCGATCTTGATCTAGCCATTGTATAGTTTGAACACTTGGTGGAAACTCAGGGGCTGCCCGAATAACACAGTCCAAGACAGCTGACCTACCAGCTTCGACTACCGTGTCTGATGGTTCAACAACAAACTCCAACACATGACCTGTAACAAGTAATATAATATAAGAAAAAATATACAATTATAAAAATAATCGGTTTTCAATCTTACAATAAATGTAAATGACATAATGTGATAATGTGGTAATATACAAAATTAATTTCACTATCATTATTTTCATTTAATAAGATCATACTGTTGTTTTATTTGTTTTAGTATATCTGCACTTGTACGTAATTTGATATGGCAACCTTGCGCGTATGTAAATTATGTAAAATATAAGGTGAACATCTTAGTATTTCGATAACAGATAATAATTTTATTTAGCTGTTGCTAAAGGTAGTTAGGTATATATTTGGCACAAAACTAATTATCACAATTGATAACACTCGAAATCATCATTATCTTTTCCATTTGCGCATTGTGTGCAAATATAGACTTATTTGCAGTGCTTATTTACAAGTTTTATTAAATATTGAAGGATGCTTGTTATTTTAATATTAGTAGCATCTATATACAGATGCATGCATGAAAAAGTAAATTCAAATGTAAGATTATTGTTAGGGTTTTGAATATTTGGTTTTCGTACGCCAGATAGACCACAAAAAAATCCAAATGTTGCAGAGGGAAATATACAGTGTAACGCCAAGAAATTATATTTTTATATTCTGGCCCTGTTTAGTTAATAGTATATTCTTCAACGAGTGTTGAATGACAGCTATTATTCACAAGGATGAAAATTCTGTCACTCGCCTTCGGCTCGTGACGGAATCATCTGAGTGGATAATAGCTATTCTATACGAGTAGGGGACTATACTTTCTCTACGACTATTTCATAGGAAGTTACAATTTTTGGTCCGAATCAGTATAATAAAAATTTTGCTTTGATGGACGTATCTCGGTTCACTAGCCACAACCATTTTACGCCGTGTACACCACTGTGTACTGTTTCTGTCACTTTTTGCGATTTCTTCGGCAGTAAATTAATACACGTCGTTTTCGCGGTTTCCGTTATTTCTGGTGGCGAACACATTTCAGCGTTTTCGCTGTCTGAATTATTCATACCTAGTTCTTACTGTTTTTACGAATACGAAAATTTAAAACTGTTTTTGACAGTTACTTCAAAAACAAGTGGGAGATCCCAAGCGCTAACATACCACGCCTACTAGCTTCCGGTTCCGCAATTTATCGTTGGATTCTGATACAGAATCCCACTGAAATAGAGAACAGAATCCAACGGAAATGGAGAATATCTATTATTCTTCAACTAAAAAGGTATATGTAACGAATACATTATATTATAGTCGTAGAGAAAATGTCTTAACTGACGTTCACTAAATTCTAAAGGTTGGGATTATTGACATTTTGCATAATTTTGTGCATCTTTTTTTAAATTTAATCCTGATGACTTCAAAGAATGCGAAAGATATTACAACCTCGTAAAACAGGGGAAGAACAAGTAGGGTTACTGGTATATGGGATGCAGTAAACAATGAGATTTGCATATAGGAGGTTTTCACTAAGAAAGGCAATATTATGTATATACGATAATGATTGTTGATTTGAAAGAGCGACATCTAGGACGCGGTTTTCCAAGCATTTCTAAGCACTCCAGCCATCATTGGCTTATTATATACCCAACTGAAGAATTTTGCCTATCTGGGGCAATTCCAACTCCAGTAGTGATTTTTAATGTGTCACACATCGCAGTGGCACGGGACCTACGGCTTTACTTCTTATCCGACAGAAAGCGTACTTTCAGATTTTTCCCCCCTAGAAAAATCTCACCGACCTCGGCCAGGTTCGACCCCACGTCCCTTGGATCTAAAGCCAAATGCGCTAACCACTAGACCACCGAGGCCGGCATATACGATAATATTAATCAAAGTAACCTAATAATATCATTAATAGAAAATATTTACTATACTCAATATATCTTTTAATTTTCCGGACTAATTTTCTTCTAGAAAGACAAATTCAGTCTACTGGCCAATAGCCGAAGTAGTTTGTATGAAATCTTGTGCCCAACAAGTGCAAGTTTCGCCAGTACTCAATAAGTAAGAACTCATTTTCCCTTGTAGGTGGTTCCAATTCGACACTGGAACAATGAGCGTGTATCAAACTTTGTTTTACGCTTGGCAAAAGGGTTACAGAAAGCTACGAAATGGCAAAACGGCATCTGCATGGGTGACGTCACGTAAAGCACGACCATCGAAAGTTGGTTAACAAAAATCAAGAATGAACACAAAGCTCATCGTATTTTTGATTCCCGAGGCCTGATTCACCATGAATTTGTGCTTCTAGGCCAAACTGTGAATTCAGTTTTTTATTTATAGCTTTTGAAATGACTTCTGAAACGATTTCGACGTGTTAGGCACCATTTGAATAATTGTAGACATTCGTGTCTTCCGGGCGATAATGCACCAGCACACACAGCCACGATTGCCACGCAGTTTTTAACTAAACGACCGTGATCTACCACCCTCCGCACTCATCCGACTTGGTCCCACATACATTAAATATGTGTTTAAAAGGAGAGTTTTTTGACGAATGTGAGTATTACAATAACTTTCAATTGTTGAGAGTCACTGTGTAAAAGGCTGATATGAATAAATACTGATATCTGAATTCGTTGATTTATTAGATTTCTTTTTGCCCAGAAACTTTTCAGACATACTATGTATGTAAGAATCTAATACAACCACATACGAGGATTATTTGAAAAGATCTTGCAATGAAGTACAGCTGGCATTAATATTTCAGAAATTATTTCAATTACATTCCAAGATAGTATTTTATCTATCTCATGAATAGCTGTAAACGATCAAGTCCGTCCGTCAGATAGTCGTTTACAGTTGTACAATATAATAATTTGTGTTTATTTAAAAAATGAGAAAAAAATTAAATTTTTTGTAATATATATTTTGTTAAAATAGGTTTGTAGGCGTATACGAAAATTACTATAGGGTCTATTCTCTTTCAATTTAGATTGTGCTTAAGTGAACTACTAAATTTAAAGTCTCACAGTTGACGTGCCAAAAGAACAAGACTAGAGATCATAGAAACAATCTTTGATGTGGTTAAAGCCTCTTGAAATTGATGCAGCTGCAGGCATATTAGGTGGACTTGAATTTCATATTTAGGCGCAAAAAAGTTATCAGCAGCATAGGTACCGCATTTATTTATTATATATATTTAACAACAAATGATCAAAAAAGAATTCGAATGTAAATGCAACAGCATGGATCCACTGCTATACTGTATACAATACTATCTCCAAAATAGATTAACAATATCGGAAAAAATAATACATGTGGCCATCCTAGTGTAGTTTCCATTGCAAAACCCACCGAATTCAAGCATGATTTGCTGTTACATCCACTCTATTTACTTGATGCTGCTCTGCGTGTTTTCTGTCTATTCCCACATTTGAAAAATAATCCGGAAAAAAAGAAATTTTCACATGAAGAAGAACAATATTTTGTAGCCCTTGTAAAATGGGAGTCGAAGTGCATTCCTGCTAAAGTAGATTAGATTGAAAAATAGAATCAATTTCAAGACTATATAAATCGCTTTCTATTTTATCCTGAGAACATTTCAAATGACCCTCGCACAATATCAAATTATACATAGTATAATGTACAAGTAATAAATGCGCAATTGACATAGCGCTAGTCGTAATACACAAGGTGTGTACAAAGTCTGCAGATAATAAAAGGGAAAAATAAGTCCTTCTATCAGTCAAATCAATAACGCGTTCGCAATGTTTGTATTTGCAGAGACTTAGCGGCTAGTAAACACAATTTTAAAAGCTCTTGAACTTAGAAACCTCCTAAAAATAGGTTCCTTCAGATAATTCCCTACTAAATCTGCTGTGCAGCGTATAAATTTCCTATTTTAATTCACCCATTAAATATTAAAACATTCTGTCTCTGTCAGTGTAGTGTATGTAGGCTATATCAACGTTTGTTTAAGTGGTAGAATTTATGAATTTTATCACTTAAAGTTTAGGGTTAGTGCGAGTTTCTCATTCACTTACCCCTAGCAATAAAAACGGATCCTCAATTTATTTATTAATAAATAACCACTTCAAGTTACAGCTGTATATTAAGACTATAGGTTTCAACTATTCGAGAAATTATCATATATGAGGAACATCACAAGCAAATGCTTTTCTCTGAATTAATGTAGCCACCGGGGAGCTAATAATAACTAAACTTAATTAAGGGAAGGTAAAGTGCCAAATTCAAACATAAAGTGAAACTGAAATGTTTAGATGCTACCGTGGAGGAGAGAGATAAAAGGAAGTCCATATTATACATCTTTAACAACATGTACCCTTCCCTCTGCACAGCAGATGTTAGACTCCATTATATAATCAACAAAGGGGCTGTTTAAACAGAGGCATTCTGGGCTAATAGGAGCAATATATCGAATTTCCATCATATCCAAGACCAGACTGAAATACAGCCTGTGAAATCATTGAATAATTATGTATATTCAATATAAGAACTACAAAGAAACTGAAAACAAAAAGAGAAAATGTTCTAAATATTATTACAAATTCAATGTGGTTACCTTTATTTATAATTTTATTGTTAATTTTCTGGGTTTCTATGATATTGATTTATCCAAATCTGTATTATTTGTCACAATATATTCTCAATTAATATTATTAAGTATTGTTTCTGTGAAATTGATTACTGTTTTCTTGGTTTAATTGCAATTCTACATGCAGTATGTTTCTACTAGATTACGAGGTTATTATACGTATTATATAAATTTATGCTGTAATTACAAATTCCACAGCAATTAAGATAAGCGAAATCGTAAAGAGGTAATTTTTGATTAAATATATCTATTCATGATTTAATGTAAACGGTGTACAGTTGTGTTTGTCACATCTAATTGATTTATTTATTGCCAATTTATTTGTTATTTAGATATTAATACAGTAATTAAATCCGCAAAAGGAACACATATAACAGCAATAATAATATTATATCGTATATACCAATCGAAATTCACCAAAAATAATCCATATGACAAAAACAGTCAGATGTGAATGTGCAACAGGATGAAAAAAGTCTGGCGATCGGGGCGCAAAACAAGGGCGAACGGAAAATATGTAAACCACTATTTTCCGACAAGGTAAATCTATTCAAGAATGTTATTTCTTGATAGTTTGTGTATACGCTAGGACGTCCTTAAGTTGACTTTGTAAACTATTCCTTTTTGCAAAGATTGCAAATCACTGAAAATATTTTACGTTGCTCTTACGCAAAGAAAAAAAAACATTAATGGTATAGACTTGCTGTTATCACTGTATTTTTGAATTTGCCACATATTTAAATTAAACGGATTTATCTTCATTCGCAAACATTTTTAAAATATATTTTATCACGATGATTATGGTTTTCAAAGATACAATATACAAGATGATTTCACAGATGTATTTGATTTTTAATATAAAATTGTTACCTATTTTACCTTAAGAAGCTGCTAAAGACGCTTAACTATGTCACCGTAGCTACGACGACCTTTCGACATATACGTTTTTGAAATAGTAGATAACGTATACAACATTGATTACAGTTATCGAAAAAATCATAAGAATTGATAGAAAATATAGCCAATAGCTGTGCAAAAATACGGTAAATTTAGCCCGCGTGGTATATTTTCACTTAATTTTGTGAATTTTTTACATCGTATTAGAAGCTACTATTAAAGAACACAATGCTCACAACTCCATCGTCAAAATTTATATAATTTTTATAAAAATGAAACCATCTCAAGAGTCTACAATTAATTTATGTTGTCGTACACTGAATCCATTGCCTTTTAGATTGGCTGCAGTTTGTTTTCCACCGTTCAGGTAGACGGCTCTAATTCTCGAAAAGGGTAGGGAAAGGAATATATTTGATTGTCGGTGTAAAAGGTAACATTTGAATTTGAATTCCTAGATTGATTTATGATCCACTTAATGCCATGAAATATGTCATTTGGGTTGCCTACTGATTAAAGGTTGTTATGATAATTGATGTCCGGTATATTAAAAAATCAACACAATTTCTATGAATTTATGAAAAATAAATAAGTTACTATAGTGCGTTTCAGAGTGCAGCATTGAGAAGATAGGGCAATGGTTTTCTTATGGGACAATAGCACGTCGGGTTTATTTTGTTGAAATGAGGTAGGTGTTCAGAAGTTCTCAAACAAAAATAATATTAACCAACCAAGATAATAATGTTAAGTTCTTAATTTGTTTTGTTATATACAATGAGGAATTTCTCTTTGTAAACTAATGTGAAAAAGGTATATAGGTGCGAAAAATACTACTTTTAAGGCAAATGACGTTGAAAATTTAATCAAGGAAGCATATTCTCAAGCGATATCAGAAAATTGGAGCAACTACGTAGGCCGTGTGGAGAAAATAGAAAAGTCAATGTGGGAAGTTGCCAACATAATGGACGAAATAGAGCCCATAATTATCAATATCAACGCTGGTGATAGTGATAGTGATCTAAATATTTTTAGCGACAGTGATAATTAACTATAAAACATGTCGTATATTTCACAAGATCTTCATAATTTTATGTAATTTATTGTCTCAGTTATATAATAGTGCTTGCATATTATATCAAGCTGGTAATTGTTTTGTTTTTCTTTTTACTCTTATAAATATGTAAATAATAAACAATTGCACCTAGCAAAAATTGTACTCTCAGGTTTAATGAAATATAAATGTTTTTTTGAACCACTGAACCTGGCAATTAACAACACGCGTCTTATAGGGGTTACAATATCATTACCATACTTCAAACCTGCACGGCGACTCTGAAACGCACTATAGGCGCTTTAATAACGAATATTTGAAGATTCTTACGGGAGAGTGTCTTCACGAATGGAAAATAGTGTATTCAAAGAAACTAAAGTAGAATATAAAAACATAGCTGAAACAATTAATAAAACTATTTAACATTTCTATAAACAAAAAATGTCCAAAATTGTTTACAAATAAATTGCACAATGTTCAAGTTCACTTAAATAATATTTATTACATATATGTGCAAATAAATCATAACCACTTTATTGTGTGGTACACTGAATGCATTGCCTTTTACATTGGCTGCAGTTTGGTTTCTACCGTTCAGGTAGACGGCTCTAAGTCTCGAAAAGGGCAGGGAAAGGAATATATTTGATTGACGATGTAAAAGGTAACATTTGAATTTGAATTCCTAGATTGGTTTAGGATCCACTTAATGCCAGGAAATATGTCATTTGGGTTGCCTACTGCCGTGATTAAAGGTCGTCATGATAATTGGTATTTGGTATATTAAAACATCAACGTCATCAACGCAATTTCTATGAATTTATGAAAAATAAAATTACTAGATGCTGTAATGCCGAATATTTGTAGATTCTTACGGGAGAAGGTCTTCGCGAATGGAAAAGATTATATTAAAAGAAACTAAAACAAAATATAAAAATATAATTGAAAAAAATAATAAAGCTATTGAACATTTCTCGAAAACTGTCAAAAATGGTCTACCAATAAAATGAACAATATTCAAGTTCACTTGAATAATATCCATTACATATATGTGGAAAGGTTTTCATAAAATTTATGACCAATCTTTGAACCGGTACTGTTACGTAAAAATTAGGAACGTTGTGCTAATGGCGCTAGACTGTCTGTCAAGTTTGAGTTTGAACTATGACAGCATCAATGTCAATAGCATCAGCACGTGATAAAGGTGGCAACTGGCTGTCTGACAAATCTGGGAGGCCACGATCAGGTTAGTGATGATTTATTTAACAAAAATTTATCATTCTTAAATCCGAGAAACGGAAACACGATTATCTCTTATTATGTACCTATGATTAAGATTATTGAAGTCAAAGCGAATTTATATTATGTTCACGAATAAATTCATGCAGATATCAACTTTAAAACGAAACAAGGTCAATAAATAAACGTAAATTAAAACTAACCTAAATTATAGAATGTATAGGAAATTACACATTTATAAAATTTAAAGGGCGCATAAATATGTATATCTAGCGTCGCTAGAAATAACTCATATAAATATTTCATACTTGAAAAGAGGTCACATTATCCGATCCATATCTAAATATTGGATTCAATCAATACCTTGCTTGAAAACTCTTTAAATATTCACCATCGTTTAACACGAAATGTTCGGTTTGTATATTTTAAGGCTTTTTAGATTTATTTAGTTCTTTCAGAGTCGCTAATATTCGAGAACGAATGCTTTAGATGGAGGCAAACAGGGTTTCCATGTTCAACTTTTTACTTTACAAAATTCGCCTCCTAAACATCAATTTTGGACACCAGCCTTTAGTACCAACGTTGTAGGTGTTTGTGAATACCAGCTTCAAACGAATTCGTTTGATTTTTCTCGAGCTCGTTCACCGTTTTCTAATTAATATTAATGACTTACACCAATCAAAAAATTATTCAAAGATTTACATAACCACACATTATTTGAAAAACAAGAAATTTGTATATTCATTAATATTTTATTAACGTGCTTATGAAAAAAAAACTGTTACTAGTTGTCTATTAGCTTTAAACAGTATTTTCATACAGGAAATGTAAATACGTACGGCAACGTTATTCAAACATAGATGACGTATTTCTGGTTTAATAAATTTTAATGAAACAGTAAAAGTTAAATCTGTTATAACAAAATATTAATACACGTTGTTAATTAATTTACATATACGTAAACGATCCCATTGAATTTTCAATGTCCGTAATATTTACGATTAATTTCTTCATTTACTTGTTTATTATAGTATGATTAATAAAATTGTTGATATCGGTTAGCTGCGGAAAACTGAACGTTTTTGTACTTAGACTTGGTTTATTAAATTTACTGTAATTATATTACGTTATCAAAGTATAGTGCAGTTGCTACGTATATGTTTTAGTCTAAAAGAGAAAATATTACTTCTGAATGTATAAATTAACACCCAGCGGGATTGCGAACTTCGTAAAGCTTTTTTAACCTTCTAGAACCTTTGAATGACTTGCCAAAGGTAGAGGGATCATTTTTACTTTTAAAATTTTTAACAAATAGAACCTTAAGAGACGGTAGCTATCATTATATTGAAGTTTTTGTTCTATATCTACAACATAATAATATTCAATATTGAAAAAGTGGTCATTACGCATACCGTACGGTTCTCTTCAAGACAAAAACATATTTTCTGAAGGTGACATTTGAAGTACAAGAATTTGCAAGCTTTTGCAGTGATTCAGAAGTGTTTTAAAATGTAAGTCCAAAAGTGGTAAATTGTTTTACACTTTTTGTAGGTTATAATAGTTTATAAATGTCTGTATATTAAAGTTGGAAGTATGTTTTAATAAAAAAAAAAGACAGTATTCGACGTGTAATGTGCATTATTTTAAATATACAGGGTGTCCCAAAACTCCTGGGACATAGAGCTACCACGTATTCTAGAGGTCAAAAGAAGTCGATTGGACCCAACTTTGTCATATACCAAAATGTACCGTTTGCCCGTGAGAGGAGTTCAAAGTTTA
>JABXWE010048789.1:0-10300 GCA_014611495.1 Limonius californicus
ACGAAGCGGCAATTAGAGTACGACTGTAGTCTAGACAGAGTGGCACAATTAAATGAACATAACAACGGTAATCTCTGCGTTACTATTTTGTATAAAGAAATTTGTTCCGCTTTGAGAATATGGTGGAGCCAAATTGTATCAAATGTTTTAAAAGCAGGCAGGAGACTACTTGCTATTACGTTTCCTTCTAAGAAGAGAAATTCCCTTATTCTAGCCCCCCCCCCCGATGCACGCTCGTCAGGCGACGACGATACACCGGGCAAGTTAAGTCTGATTGCGTACCAACGTCGTAACTCACAGAATCGGGCCCTGTTGTGCATAGCAAAAACTAGCTTAGCTTTGCCTTACACCGTCTCGACACTGCGTAAGCGGTACAAACGAGGATCATGATTTTGAAATGAAATGAAATTATTAAGAATGTAGTTTTGTCATGAACACGGATTAGCAACGATTTTCCTAGGAAAACCATGCATAGTTTTTGTATTGTGCCCTCGACCACTAATATCTTTGGCAGATGATAAGGATAACAATCATCGAGTGCAGGTGGTGTCTGAAGTCACTTTGTTTTGTTTGGTCGAGCATTGTGCTTGTAATATTAGCATATAGATAAGACGGCAACGAATTTTTGCCAGTATTCGCGAATGAATATTGTAGAACCATTTTAATAGTATAGGCAGGAACATTTCAAGGGTACGCTTAAATTATCTTTGCACAAATTATTTTCCTTCATCAAGTCATACCAAACAGAAAATAAAAGCACATCACTATCATTATTTAGCGTGTTTCACAATCAATCACAAAATTACAGTCTTTGAGGTGATTCAACTGGAAAAATGCAGATACAATGCAGTTCCTTTGTGATTCATTCCCATGGGCCACAGAAAGCTGTAGCAATAACAACCTGTCAGGCTCAGTTTCCATAACTACTCTAGAAGTGTTAATGGGTTCTGGGTTTCTCCAGTCCGGTAAACAGCCTTTCTTGTTTCATGAACGCACCAATTCAGGGCGTTCTAACTGCTTATAGTGAATAGAAACTATGCACATTTAAATCTCCTTCACTTTACATTAAGACGAAAAAGGTCTTAACCATAAATGTCTCTGATTCAACGTGCAAAAGATTTTGTAACAGTTAATTCAAGCAAATTTTGAAAAGACTCGTATATTACTTCTCAAAAATACTATTTGTTGTGTAATTGAAGTACTGGCTATTGCACATGCAATTGGGAAAAACAAATTTAATGACTCAACCAACTTAACTATTTCTCTGTTTCATTTCAATATGTTTCTAACTATTATTATAGTTTATTAGTATTAATGATGCATGTATAATATAATCGATTTGAAAGCGTATACCACTGTAATTGCGTCCTAGTTGTAGAAAGCTTTTTAAACTATTGGTCATTATTTCGCGTTCACCGTGAATTTTACGATACATACATTTTGTCGATATACTCTCTAAAAGTGCTTCATCGTTTGTATAGCCCCAATTCCCGTTACAGTTTGCAAATCGCTAACGACTAACATTTGAAATAATTCGAAATTATCTCTAAATATAATATCTGCTAGGATTCTAACTAAAGATGAGTTTACAGCCGCAGTGACTATACTTATTCACGAATTATGCATGATAAGGTTTTTCATATGACTCAATACATAGAATTTGTCTGCCGTCCTAAGCGCATTTCAAATATTATTTTTAAATCTGTTGCAAAACTTTCCCCACTTGCTTTCTTTATCAAAGTAATTAATTTTTAGCTTACTGCAACATTTCTTTATAACATTAACTTGGAGGGGTTTTCTTCGAGTACACACAGTTTTTATTTATAGTGTTTTTGTTTATTACAGTCCTGCTACCGGCTTTCATCGCTTAACTCCAGAAAAAATTCAGAATTAAAGGTTTGTTGTTTAAAATGTACAATAACGTAATTTTGTGTTAGATTTAAGGAGTTTGTAAACGCCTTTTGTTAGTTGTGCTCCAGTCTGTCCTGTACTCCATCACCTCTCCTGCAAACCTCCGTAATATAATTTCATCTATTATTCTATTATACTATGTATTACAGTCACACTGCAACAGAAAAACGTCGAAATTTAGAATGTATTGTTCTAGAATCTACAGTATGTTATGTCCATTTGCTTTTGTGCTACTCTGTCTGGATTGGCCTTCTACTTTAATTGCCGCTTCATAGGAATTAAAATTCTATTTTAATTGCCATCTTCTTATGTCGATTACAGTTTTCGTTATTTTTATTTTTAAGATTGGGTTATGAAGGGCCAGTTCCGTAAAGCCTTGAAGTTGCCCTTTGTAGGCTAGGTTTGCCGTTTAAAAACAATTCTCAGAAATGTTTACTCTCAGAAGTTGCACGTGTTATTCCTTCCATAACAATTTCATCATATTTCTCAATGTGGTGTAATATTTGTAATCAACGCATGTTCACGTAGCGTTAGCTTTTCAGTCGATTTTACACCTTCGCTGACTCCGGCTGCCTTTGTCCATCTACGGGGGCCGTTAAGAAAATAAAGTAGGCGCTAGACTCTTGAAACGAAACGACGTCCTTTTTTTCTGATAACGGGTACATTCGCGGCTCCTCTGCTAAATCAAATTTTACCGTATCATAGTTTTGCCTTAGGCAATAAGAGAATCTCGACTAAGTCGGATCTGAATAAATATTAGCAGTGTTAGCCTGGATACAGAGAAATTAAGTGTAATTGTTCTTTCGATTCAATCGGATACAAGCGAATTGAACACGGGAAATTTGTGCTTCGTCGTTCCACTCGTAGGAACCCGTGAAAGTGGAAGTAAACTAATTCCCAGGGGCGTATCAACGGATGTTCGTCTGGCTGTTTTCTGAAGATGTCGTCTACCTTGTTTCTCGGACCTGAAACTATCCCAGACTGTACCTGCATCTGGAAAACAACCCCCAGAATTGTGTCTGCCTTCACTGGAATTCAAGGTAAAGTATGACGCCTGAAAATAATTTCCTAGGGAAATTCCTGTAAATTAGATAAGTAATACGTTGGTTAATAGATTCGTTGAAATCCATCTGTCTCCAAATGGGATATGGTAAAATCTTCAGTAAATAAAACACAGTCGATCCCACAAAATAATATAATTGTAACGGTGTAGATTAAAAAGTTAACGTTTTCGTGACCACTATGGGAACATCTTCAGACTATAAAAGCAATACAAATCGAAATGTAACAAAACTTAATGAAATATATAGAAATCGTAGGGGAAAAAAATATTTTTATCAAATAAACATATTAAACGTAAATCAAATCCTGTAGTATGTGAAAATTAAACTTAAGCAGTAGCAGCGTCGAAAAAACATTCTTCAAAAATTAAGTAAAATAACATGTGGCACTCTCGAAAAACACATAACTAAACAAATTACGGCAAAGCCGAAAAATAACTTTTTAATCTACACCGTTACAATTATATTATTTTGTGGGATCGACTGTGTTTTATTTACTGAAGATTTTACCATATCCCATTTGGAGACAGATGGATTTCAAGGAATCTATTATTACGGCTAGTCAAGCCAATTTAATCCATACTTTCAAGCAACTTTCATTCAAGAGGAAGCGAATCAGCCATAACATTTGGTCCTTAACTACATGCATCAAACAGGATCTACTTCCAAATTTTATCAACATCAGGGCTAACCAATCACCTTACGCAGCCAAAAAAGCTGTCTCGACCGCACAACGAACGTGGCTCAAGTTAGAGAGGAAGAGATGGTTTAAAGAAAGGGATCACATCACCCTCCAGCTTCAAAGACTACACCTTCATTTAGCCAATAGGCTCAACCCTTGGGATTGGGACGCTTTCTTGTTTAGAATTAAAAACGATGTTCAAAATTTCAGTATGTTTAATTTTAGGAGATTATCTAACAAGATCCAAACTTTGAGAAACAAAAACAAATACATTAATAACTTCACTAACAAATTTAATTCAAAGTTCAACTACAACAAAGATAGTAAGTATGTTCGTTTCACCCATAACTTTAACTTTCATGATAGAACTAAGAATCTCAGCAGCTGTCAGTTTGATTCTAAAGAACTTAATTTTTTAAACAAAGCTCTGAAACATAACCCCAGTCAAAACCATATCAACATATATAATTTAGAACTTTTAGCCGTCCAAACCGAAGTTATCATTCAAAAATCTAACCTAGATAACCCCAATCTAACCAGAGCAGAATGTTTAAAAATTTTAAAACCCAATCATAATACCTCATTTCAAAGATTGAAAGGTAATTACGAACTTAAATCCATTCATAAGAAGATCACGGATTATGACCTAATTTTTACCAAAGCAGACAAAGGTAATTGCTTAGTTGTTCTCAATAAGCCAGACTGTTTGAATAAAGTTCTCAATTTCTTACATTCCGATGATTTTTAAATTAAAAATATTAACCCGTTAAATGTCTCCATCTCCAAGGTTCGTACAGAACTGTATCAATCCAGAGAGATCCTTAAAACTATGAACGTTAACTACAACCATCTTTTAGTCATTAATCCGATGATTCCTAGGTTATATGGCCTACCGAAGATACACAAACCTGACATTCCCATACGCACGGTGGTCTCATATATAAACACCCCAGTATATAAAGTCACTTCTTTCCTAAGTTCTTTCTTACCCAAGTATATTAAATATGAAGAAAACTACTCTATTAAGAATTCCCTCGAACTCATTAACTCCCTGAAGAATTTTAACTTACCTGTCCACTTTATGTTGGTACCTTTTGACGTCTCCAATTTATTCCCCAGTGTTCCTAAATATGAATGCTTTGACCTTATTTCAAATTTTCTCAATGATTCCGATTTATCCGACAACCAAGTTAATATTATCCTCAAATTACTCAAACTTTGCTTACAGCAAGATTTTTTCTCTTTTAATAACATGTTTTTTACCCAAACCACTGGCCTCCCTATGGGGTCCAGCTTATCTCCTTTATTGGCTGATATCTTTTTGAATCACTTAGAAATAGATAGTATTTTTAAACACCCAACCCTATCACAACATTTTGTTTTTTAGAAACGTTACGTTGATGACGTGTTCGTCATTTTTAATGGTTCTCAGGATAACCTTAACAATTGTCTAGATATCCTTAATGACCTTCATTCAAATATTAAATTTACTCTTGAAATTGAAAACAACAATTGCCTCCCTTTTCTCGACATGTCAGTCTCCCATTTGGACAACTCTCTGAAATTTAATATCTATAGGAAACCCACAACAACAGATCACGTCATCCCGTTTGACTCTTTTCATCCTATAGGTCATAAATTGGCCTCTTTCAGGTTCTTTTTCCATCGGCTTTTTTCTTATCCTCTTAATGAACAAGATTTCAACAACAAACTGGACTTGATCCATCATATTGCCTACAATAACGGATACCCTTCTGAGATCATCAACAGATTGTTCCACAAAATTAAAAGATCCTTTCAAACTAGAATGTCGACGAATTTAGATATTACTAGAATTGATTCATCTACTATATATTTTTCTTTACCCTTTTTTGGCTCTCTGTCCACTAAACTTTACAATGTTCTCAAACAAGCCAATATAAAGATTTTATTTTCTGTCCCTGTCAATTTAAATACTCTGTCAGTTCATAATAAAGACAGTATCCCTTTACATTCCAAGTCAGGAGTCTACAAAATCCAGTGTAATAGTTGCCCCGCGTTATATATTGGCCAGCCGGGCAGAGCGATTACCACTAGAATTAAAGAACACCAGAATATTATTAAAAAGAATCTGGTCATTTTGGATCACAATATTAAATTTAAATCGGCCTTTGCGAGCCACAGTATTTCTGAAAACCACAACATTAATCAGAAGTTAGAATTTGAGATTTTGCACGTTTGTGATAAAGGTTTACAGCTGGACCTGCTTGAGATTCTGGAAATTAATAAGGCGTTGAAGCGAAATGCTAACTATCCCCATTATGTCCTAAATGACATAACTTTTAATAATTTAAACTATATTTTCAATAGCTTGCAATAATCTGTTTGTTCCTCTTATTTTGGATTTCTTTTCTTAAGTATTTTATATTGTTGGATGTTTTTAGTGGTCACACCCTGTATGTTGTTTTTACCTTAGTTTCGAACCTACAGTTTACTATAGAATAGTTTACATTTTTCTCGGTAGATGTCGTGTCTACCACTTGTTTTTGTATCAAAATGGTGATCTTGTTATCGGTCTTTTGACGTTAAAGTTTTAATTTTTCCGATTTATTCTGCTCCAGATGCTGGAGTTTCTGAAATTTAAATTTAAACCCTTTCTATTCATTATGTAGACCGTTTTCCCATTATTTTATTTTTCTGCTTTGCCGTAATTTGTTTAGTTATGTGTTTTTCGAGAGTGCCACATGTTATTTTATTTAATTTTTGAAGAATGTTTTTTCGACGCTGCTACTGCTTAAGTTTAATTTTCACATACTACAGGATTTGATTTACGTTTAATATGTTTATTTAATAAAAATATTTTTTCCCCTACGATTTATACATATTTCATTAAGTTTTACAGGGTAAGTTTACCTGTTTGGTTGCTACTGCTTTGTTACATTTCGATTTGTATTGCTTTTATAGTCTGAAGATGTGCCCATAGTGGTCACGAAAACGTTAACCTTTTAATCTACACCGTTACAATTATATTATTTTGTGGGATCGACTGCGTTTTATTTAGTGAAGACGTTGGTTAATGTCAGCCTCCCGGAACCTCAATCGAAGATGGGCGGTTCTCAAATAAAGTCGAATAAATAATGTAATTAACTCCTCGTCAATCACCTGGAAGGGCGCCACCAGCTTAAAAAAAATATATACTAACATTAACTCAGAAGTAAATTGAGTAAGCTGGACTACGAGTTCTCCACTTACCTAATTAGTCGCTACAAAATTAACAAAGATAGGGTAACAATAAATAATAAGACCAATTGCAACAACGGTAATTTAATGAGGCAAATAAAACCCAATTAAAGTAATCCCCAATTAACATTTACAATAATAGTGCCAATATTCTCTTGAACCCTGTATAAGTACACACCACACGTTCAAGTCACTTAATATAGTGTTAAATAATACTTGAAATAATCGAGCAAGGTAAAAATACTGCGTTTTGCACAATAAATAACAGCGTTTATGAAACAAATACACACCCTAACCGCTGAAAGTACTTTCATCGATATAAGCGCTCTGTAAACACAAAATACCCTAGATACAAATCCGAACAAACGCAATATTACGGCTCAAGATGACGTACCCTGTATATATTAAGTGATATTTACGTTAATATGTACGAAATACGTAACACGCTAATGTACAGTTGTTTTAAGTTAAACAAGTGATTCGCAAACACATTAAACCATTTGAAATTAACTTATAAAAAGTAAGTAAGGTAAATTAAACAATGAGTGATTTAAATCGATTCCGAAATCAACGTAAAATAAACAGAATTCACTTTCCTGGTTTCTAGATAGCACAGCGTTCTTTGGAATCTAGCGTGGCCGTCTGGACACGTGTTACCGCTCGCCAGATGACGATATGGACCAGAAAATGCTCCTGTCACCCAGATTCAGCAATACAGAAAGTAAATAACCCTTGGGCAAAATCTTACTGCCCCCAATTTGTTGTCTAAATATTGTAAATAAATAAAGAATGTGTTAGGCTAGCATGTTCAAATAAAGATGGACGACACTTACCAATCGAAAGAATTCCGATTGACGTGAATACAAGATTAAACGAAGATCAAAAATCGGTCACAGACCCACATCGAGAATCCACAAACCACAACGGATTGCGATGTCCATAAAGATTCCTTCAATAAATCGAGATGAACTCTCAAGTATAAAATACTTTAGCGGAGGAATCTACTTCGACGTTCAATCAATTG
Source organism: Limonius californicus (assembly GCA_014611495.1). NCBI lineage: Eukaryota > Metazoa > Arthropoda > Insecta > Coleoptera > Elateridae > Limonius > Limonius californicus. The sequence continues at coordinate 7,898 of JABXWE010048789.1, forward strand.
TAACCATCACAGAAAGATGAGTGCCGGAAATGAAATTTTGTCTACTAAGCACTCAGCGCATTCTTCGAAAGTCAAGGAGGACTGTACGACTTGAACAAATCTAAGAAAAATGGGTTGCAAACCAACCAGGCGCAAAAATACCGTTACAAAAGGACCTAGTTTTTTTGTGTGGTGAAAAAAACGGAAGAAACCTTTTTTGCGCTAACTTGCAAAATTCCAAGTGACTGAACCCCTTTTTTATGTAACAAGAAGCGACCTTCGGTCGCCGATTGTCCTTTGTCGTATTACTAATTGTAAAAAGTAATTTTTGTTATATTGTGTGATTCTTGTAAGCACCGACGACTCTGGCCACGTAGTTGTTTGAAGAATGTAAATAACGTCCGCCAGCGACGTAGAGTTCTCCCCTTGAGCGTTCAAATTAAAAGTTTGTAATATAGAACTATAAAATCACCATTTGTTGTCATTCTTTTGTACTTTTGTCATATACAATAATTTAATTATATGAGTTTCAAAATTTACCGCCTCTTTTTATTATTGTGTATTTTGTATTTGTGTGTGCATGAATTTTGCAAGCTTTCTAAACAGAAGGGAGGCACAATAAAGGTGAGTTCAATTCCCGTAAGCTGTCGGCTTCTCGGCCTTCTACGAGAATCTACAATCAGCTGTGATTTGGAAGGTGGCGCCCGCTAATGTTGATCTACTCTGTACACAACTAGGAAGATTTCATTCTGTAAGCGATTTCCGTGAATCCCCCTTACTCCTCTGAGCTAAGCTGTAGGCCTTTTTCCACCTATCCGGTTGCGGGTCGACGAAAAAGCTCGTTTGGTCCGTAATAAGTAATATAATATCTCTAAGCGAAGGGTTAGACGGTGAATCGTGGCTCCGCAAACTGAACTTGATGACGAATAGTTCTCGGTGAGTGGTTCCAAGTGAATTATTAGATGGTGAATCACCAGCGAATTGAAAACTTCGGCGAATAGTTCTCGAAAAAGCGTTAGTCGGCGAATCGCGTTTCATGCAATTGGGTTTGGCAGCGTATAGTTTTCTGCAAATGATTTTAGCCAATTGTCTGTCTGCGAATTGGGCTTGTCGGCGGAGAGTTAAATGGTAAATCGTGGTTCTATGAATTGGACAAGGCAACGAATAGTTCACGCTGAATAGTTGATGATTGACGGTGAATCGTGCTTCTGTGAATTGAACTTAGCTGATAGCTCTCACCGAGCAATTCTCGCCGTTTTCGGTAATTTCCAAGCTAATGGTTCTGTGCAAATTACGCTGCACCAAGTTACACGCGAGTCAAAAATGTATAATTAACAATGCATTAGTTGTATAGTTTTCCCAGGAGACCCTCGCTGTAGTGGCTGGAATACGGTAGGTTTAGTTCAGTTAATATTAAAAATCAAGCGAGGTATTTAATATTATTGAATACATATATTGTAACGCCAAGGAACTAAAAAAAAAAGAAAACAATACTAACTAGGATCAATGCAGCGAACTAAAATCCACTTTGCAAGGGCCAGGCATCAAAGACAGGGTTTGACCAGTTAAAATCAAAGACAGAAGGGTAGATAAGCCTAAGCGCTACCTGTTTTAAATTATCCTTCGCCCTTGAAGATAACACCATGTAAAAGCCTTCCTGGAGTTCGAACAAGAAAAGAGGTATAATACAACAATACACAATAAAACACGACAACATCAAGTTACCAAACTTTAGTATCCGTCCAATAATAAAAATCATGCCGAACACAACCCAACATGAATTAACAGAAAAATATAGTTAATATAATTATGGAGCTTTCACAGGCCTTTGTGCAATACACAACAGGGCCCGCCTCTGCGTGTTGGTGCGAAACCGTACTTTACCTGCTTGGTCTGAGGTGTATTTTTGTGTATGTTATCTTGTTACCCCTCTAGTGCGATAGTAAGACGAGGAGTGCCATTAATTTGATCCGCAATGGCAAATGGAGATCGGGACCCAGTACCGACCACCCAGGGAATTAGAAAAATTTCCGACTATTTGGACTATTATGTTCAAAGCTTGGCTCTCTTACCACTGAGCCATCCCCGCCGATAAATAATTTTCAGAATCTCCCTCGTACAACCAAAAATTTATTTAATAATTAAATATTATCGGAACGAAACACACGTGTAATGATTTTCAACGCCGCTGATAGTTCGAACTGCACTGCAACAGCTATATTCTGCATGTGGAAGATAAACTCCAAACGGGTCGAAATACAAAGTGATTATTTAAAAAGTCATTTGCAGCAAGCCTAGAAAAAAAGCTATTCCGTCTGCAGTCAGCTGTAATGAGCTTTGAATGACATTTACCTGTATGTCAAACTGTGTGACAGTTCAGGTAGTTAAAAATTTTGGCCCAACAAAATGTGAAAATGAACAAGT
>JABXWE010048793.1:0-14691 GCA_014611495.1 Limonius californicus
TTTTATAGTTGTAGTACATAGTTCCGGAGTGAGGGGGGCATTTCACTCGAATATGTTTGCCGTCAATTGCACCTATTTATGCAATTAGGAAAATTCCACTTTTTGTAAAATTCTTTAGCAGTTTCTTTGAACATATTTTCTGTGGGGATTTTCATGTGAACTGGTTGTAATACTTCCCAGATGGCCTCTACTGTTTCTCGTACAATTACTGACACAGTCGTCGCACCCATCCGAAAAGTGAAACTGAGATTTTTAAAGGATGATCCCGTGGCCAGATACCTAACACATAAAATACATGGTTTACCACTTAGATAATGCCCAATTTAATGTTTTTTTTTTCAGGAAACGTTGTGAGAACAAAATGGAAAACTCTGCAAGACTACTCCAATCCTACGTCAGTTGCGTCTTATTTAAGCAATTTTTCTGATGAAACTTTTCAAGATATGTAATAATTACTAATGTACATTTATATAAGGCTAATTATTCCTGTTCAGTTAGTTACATTTCTTCTGTTTTTCGTTCTAAATAAATTATTAAAATGAAAAATGTGTTTGCTTACCTTAAAGTCACTGCAAGACGTTCTGTGGGCTTGATGGGGTTGCGATTGAAGTTTGTCCAATTTTTTACCAACTTATGTTGAATTTTTTCCAAAATATAATCAAACGTTGAAATAGTCATGCGAAAATATGAATGAAACTTTTGTGGGTGTTCGCGTAGTTGCTTATACAAATGATGAAATTCACCATGTATATGTCTACTTCTATTTATTCTGTGAACACTACACCTTCTAGTCTTTATCTTTCTATTTTTTAGTAAATACCATATTTTCAGAGAAGAATTTTCTGTTAGTAAGAAATCCATGTTACTTTGTGCACTTTTTGCTCGATATTAAACGCGTTTACTATGTGTAGCCACGTCTTTTGTCAGCTCGCCGCTTTGCTCTCCGCTTTCATCGCTGCTTTGCTCTCTGCGGCACTATGTGCTTAGCCTAAGGTGGGAAACAAATAACTGATGGATTTAATCCAAGGGGTATTGAGTTATAAACTCTAGATACTAGAAAAGAAAAACCTCTTTGAAACAGAGCAGTCTTACGAATTGATGGTGTTATGAGACTTCTGAAACGTAAATTTAAAGAGTGGACATCAGTACGAAATTTTATTTTATTATATAAGTAAGGTGGTCGTTCTTCAAGAATGATTTTATGTCAGAGCTTAGCATACTGTAACAATCGTCTGTTATGCATATTGAGCCATTTTATATAATTTAATTTGCGCGAGATTCTGTCAAATTTTCTTATTCCATAAATGAAAGGTAGACAAGGCATTTGAACTCGCTGTATTCTGCAAGTAAGTTGCTGCGTGATCGACTGACCATAGACTTGACAACAGTAAGAGAAATGTGATAGCACTAATGTTTCGTAAAGTGTTGATTTTACATGAATTGGTAAGCAATGCCTATGAGGGAAAAGAATTTTTAAATTTAAATAAGCTTTTTTTATGTAATTGGTTATATGAGTTACATATCTAAACGAATTATCTAGGGTTAATCCTAAGTTTCTTACTTCATTAACAATTGGTATGGTACGAAAAACCTGTAATTTACTTACCTTAATAAATTACAAATCAGTTGCAACTAAATACTGGTTCATTTTCACATTTTGTTGGGCCAAAATTTTTAACTACCTGAACTGTCACACAGTTTGACATACAGGTAAATGTCATTCAAAGCTCATTACAGCTGACTGCAGACGGAATAGCTTTTTTCTAGGCTTGCTGCAATTGACTTTTTAAAAAATCACTTTGTATTATCATTCATTTTGCAAACGGCAAACCGCTTTATTTCTATTATATTGGCTGGATTGCCAAAGAATATTACATTAGATTTGGAAGGATTGCTAACTAAAGAGTGCTCCGTTGATGTTTTAAATATTTGTTTGAGATCATGATTAATATCATTACAACATTTCCAAAAGGATTCCTGATTGAATGAGTACAAGAGTTGCGTATTCTCGGCAAACATATGCATCGAACTTGATTTGATATGCTTTTGAAGATTAAAAGTGTATATGGTGACTAGGTGTGGTTGTAAAATGGAACCTTGTGGGACCCCTGCTTTCACAGCCGTGTAGTCTGAAGAATTTCGGTCTAAAACTACTTTTTGAAAACGTAATTTTGTAGGAGGGAGCACGCATTTGAACTGAAGGCAATATATTTCAAAATATGTGACATTGTATTGTGATCCAAGGTATCAAATGCTTTACTGAAGTCCAATAGTACTAAAGCTGTCGTATTGTTATGATCATAAGCAGATATTATGTCATGAGTTGTATGCATAAGTGCAGTCGTACAACTGTAACCTCGACGGAAGCCTGATTGTACATCTGGTAATATTTTATAGGCGTCAAGATAGGATTGGATCTGTAAACACATAACTTTTTCTAAAATTTTGGAGAATACAGGTAAAATACTTATTGGTCTCAGGTCTTTTAATTCAAGAATGTTTGGTTTTCTTGGCAATAGTATAACTAATGCTTTTTTCTACAATTTTGGTACAACGTTATTCTCTAAACAGAAATTAATCAAATGGGTTAAATAAGGTAATAAGGTAGGACAACAAAGCTTGATTAAATCAATATTAGGTCCATCGATTCCTTTAGATTTACTTTTAATCTTGTTTATAATTCCTACTATATCAGCAATATTAACACTGCGAAAGCCGGCCTCGGTGGTCTAGTGGTTAGCGCGTTTGCCTTTAGATCCGAGGGACGCGGGATCGAACCTGGCCGAGGTCGGCGAGATTTTTCTAGCGGGAAAAAATCTGAAAATGCGCCTTCTGTTGGATAAGAAGTAAAGCGGTAGGTCCGGTGCCACTGAGATGTGTGACACGTTAAAAATCACTACCGGGGTTGGAATTACCCCAGATAGGCAAAATTCCCCAAGTAGCACAGTAAACTTGGGCCAATATTGGCTCTGTTATATTAGCGATATCTCTAAATGTAACGTTTTTATATAGTGGTAATGTATTGGCTAACAAGGTTGGGCCAATATATAAAATCTAGTTAGGTAAAATATCTGCAGAATGTATTGCTCCCTTGTTGGTTAGATATTGGCTGCCAAGGTATGACCAATATTATAATATCTAGTTAGGCAAAATATCTCCAAAGTTTATTGGCTTATTGTTGTTCACTCTTGTTGATTATATATTGGCTACCAAGGTACGGCCCATATGTAAAATCTACTTAGATAAAGTATCTGAAAAGTTTGGTGGCGCTTTGTTGGTCACTATTTTTGGTAATATATTGGCAGCCAACATATGTCCATATGTCATAAATATTTAAGAAATTGTGGCAAACTAAGTAGAAAACAATTTACCGCGAGTAGAATGTAATGCATAATGCCAAACTTAGTACGTAATAAATAATAATCATATAAAAATAGCATTAAAAAAGTGTAGTTGTTTAATTTCAGTTTTTCAATATTAAGTCTTCCTACGCTTAGTTACTTCGTTGCTATGGTAACCAACTTTAGTTTTTAATGAAGAGTATATCTTCACGCCTCTAGATTCAGCAACTGCTGTTTCTTTTTCTGGTAGTTTTGTTAGGGTTACATATCAAAACTTTTGGTTGAAATATATATTGAAAAACATTAAACAGTAGGTACATAAAATCTTATACTACATTATTTTCATTCCATGTTATCGCAGTTTTTCTCCTTTTGCGTCCTCCATCACGATCTTTCGCTGTGCACAAAAGGGTGCCCACTCTTTCCATAAATTGGGCATCGGTAATAGCTGGAACCTTTTACGAATCGCGGCTGCAAAAAGAAAATATAAGTAAATTTTTAAATTGCTACTTTTACTTAAATAGAAAATGACTCATTCACAATATTTGCTATAAGAAGATATTCTGTAGCGCGTATGGAGCACTATTTCTAACCGATATTATACAGAACGACCCACGAATTTCTAGTTTATTGAAAAAAAAAACTCGCGCCGGATGTAACATATAGCCTATGTTGTATTGGAAAATGTGCATGAAATGTGTACACTCGAAGGGTAAACATCTTTTTCTATAAATTATGCATAACATAGCAATAATACATATACTACAAATAGTTTATACTTACTTGCCATAATAAACTATGAACACTTTCAACACAATTACTTACAGTCAGAACATAAGAAAACGACTGTAGAATTAAACTGTTGCTTGACGAACACTGAATGGCACAGGTAGCAAAACGTGCCCTTTCTTGTAAAAATGTCAGTGGCGTCGCCAGTAGTGATACTATTTTAGGGTTCAAGGAACATATGCAACTAAAAATAATAGAAATTTACTAATTTCCTAAAATTTCGGGATTTTTTAAGGTGTTTTTGTTCTAGTAATTTTTATACAGCGGCACAGCGTTATTACCGAAATTTTTTGTTCTTCTTATTTATGAGATTTTTTAAGGAGTATGCTTTTGAAGCGCATTTATTATGGGTTTTTTCCGATGTTAATTTTCTAGTGCTATTTTACGTTCTCTTTTTGTGGCATTTTTTAAAATTCTTGTCGAGGTTTTCTTCTGGTTAGAAGGATTCAATCAAAATACCCTCCAGAAAAGTCGATTACGAATTAATAAATCAAAAATCACAACTTAATAGAGTAATAAAACAATTTAGATTATCATTTTATTTTTATTAATTTGACTAAGCGTACTGAATTTGGCAAGGCAGTTTAATTCTAAGAAGTAAAATCAAAAAAGTAGGATGTATTTTAGTTCGTTTTTAGGTAACATCTGGTAACGCCACTGATACCAATACAGCCATTGTGATTTGGGAAATCTTAAGCCAAACTTGTTTTGCTTACGTCTTATCTAATATTACTCATCTCTAAAATTTCTATTAGAGGTACTGGTTTTCATTCAATAGAGTTTTATGACGCTCACAGTTTATTTTTTGTATTTCTTCGCTATTCTTAATGTTATACTACACCAGGGAAGTTATAGAAATTTGAATGGAAAAGCTGGCTTTTACAAAGTCTGGAAATTTCCCTAATAGGCGAATGACGTCAGTTCCTTTTACTTAAGTTCGGGCTTAGAAATACCACCAGTGCAATGAAACTAAGACGGTTTACGATTTATGGCATTTTTGAACCTTTGTTATAAGTTTGTAAAAATGCAGTCTAATATGCCATATTATTTATACATGGCGTAGGAACTGTATCTGTCTGTTTTTTTCAAAAAATGTATAAGTCGCTACTTACAAAAAAATAGGTTATTCAACATGCGCAACAAGCGTTAAAAGTCGACGAATACTTCAAAATATGCGTAAAAATGGCATAACACATTCACGTACAAAACATTTTGCGAGTACCCAAAAATGTCAGCTTAAACGGCATATATAATTCCTTATTTTGCAGCAACCAGTACACATTACAAATTATTACAATCATTTTATGAAATATGTTCGTATGCACTTGACAATTTGAATTTTATTTGTCAGTCAAGGCTATTACGAAAATGAGCTCAGAAGGTGAAAAGCGTTTCATGATTTTCTCGGAAACCGCTAAACTTATTGAAAATATAATTACTACAATAGAAACAGTTTCTTATTCTAAATAAATAATTTATATAACATATTTTCCTCTAAAATAATTAGGGGAGCTAATATATATTGGCTGGCCAATATTGTTTAACTATGGTATTTCATTTATTGGTTAAATACTGACTTTAACTCAATTCTCATATTGGTTTCAACATGTCCGTCTATTGCTGCGCCAACATGTTTATATATATATTGTAAATGCATTATTGGTTTTACATTGGCGATATATCGGCTAGCAATGTTGTTCTACTACGATACTTCATTTATTGGTGAAACATAGGCTTGGACTTTGAATTCTCATATTGGCTTCAACGTGTCTGTCCAATACTGTGCCAACATGCCTAAATACATATTGTAGACGCATTATTGGTATTACATTGGGGATATATTGGTTGGCCAATATTGTTCTACTACGGTTTTGCATTTATTGGTTAAATATTGGCATTAACTCCGAATTCCTATATTGGCTCCAACATGTCTGTCCAATGCTGTGCCAACACGGTTAAATATATATTGTAGACGCATTATTGCTTCTACATTGGCGATGTATGGGCTGGCCAATATTGTTCTGCTACGGTTTTGCATTTATTGGTTAAATATTGGCTTTAACTCTGAATTCCTACATTGCTGCCAACATGTTTGCCCAATGATGTACCAATATGTGCTGCACGATAAAATGTTGACCCACGGAACGATACATATCCAACATTGAACCAATATTGGTAAAGTATTTGGTGCTACTTGGGACGTCTCTGTTCGTCTTGCGCAACAGCAACGGCGATGCAACTTTGAAGCCTTTATCTCTCTTATTAAAGCCATCGTAATCAGCTAGATAACGTTCAAAAAAATACTGAGTGTTTGTTTGCAATATAGAGAGTTTTATGTAAAACATCGTCTACAACTCGATAACGTACAATATAAGAGAAAAAGAAACGTTTAATATACAGGATTTGTTTTATTTAATCTAAAAGTTACACAAGACAGAAACTCAAAAACCTCATGTACAGTTCAATCTGACTTTTAACATGTTCCTTGTTCAACACCAACGATTGGATTGTTTTGGTGTTGACCAACCCAGTACAAGCCTTAACCAGAGTTAACCAAATATATTTTCGTATTTAGTAACTGGAACATAATCAAATTTGTGTAGAAGTTTAACAACTAACGGTAAATCAAAAAATATATGTAAAACATTCTTTATTTTTCTTACAATGTCCAATTTACCGTTGCCTTTGTAACTTATCTATTTCAGAAGAACTCACTAGGTGTAAAGTATGAAGAATATCTTTCTTGATACGCTTTGACCATGTCAATTCTATTAAAATGTGCCACTATTGTTGTTCTTCAATTATTATGCAAAGCAAGGGCTCTATTGTGAAACTAAGTACCAAAATCATCCATTAATAGTGTTGCAACAACAAGTAAAACCAGTTAAGCGTTAGCTCCCTGTTGTTTTAGTCCCAATAAAATAACAACGTAGTTTGTAACGCCCCCAACGAACTGAAATAGCATTGTTATACAGTGCGATCAGAAATGATTAAAGGATACGTAACCTCCAAATTATTATCTATACTATGTTCCGTTTTGTCCGTTTTCAGTTGCTTTATTAGACAAGGCAATCAAATTACAAAGTTTTGTTTCGCATAAAAATACCAAGTGTAATTTAAGGCTAACATGATGTTCACAGTAAAACAAGAAACATTTATTTTAGAAGCTTACTTTCCATCCAAAAACGTGACAGCAATGATGTTTTGCAGTACTCCTATCGTTCTTGCTTCGATCCGTTCTAAGAGCAATTCTCCAACGAAACAGTTCGTTTCACAATTTTGAGTCAATATGTAGACCGTATTGTTCTACGGTACCACGAAACAAACAGAGTTTGTAAAGGTAAGCCTAAAGAGAGAGCATCTGTATTTATGAAAGATACTGTACCGGATACTTAACATCCGATCGACGCTAATCCCAAGAAATCATTATGATGTTAGTCTCGCTAAACAAGTTGTAAGCAAAATATTGTTTCCGTAACTATGTTACTGAAGAGTTACATAGTAAGTCTTTTATACAATTCATATTAGAAGGCTTGCAGAACCTATACAAAGTGTCAGTTGTTCACGAGTTATTGCCAGCATATTTTGAAAAGCGTCGATAGTGTACATGATTTACTGACAGCCTTAACAATGATGACGTATTAGGTGTAATATTTTTTAGCGATGAATCTTAGTTCCAGCTTAGCGGCAACTCCCAAAACTATCGAACGTATTCAACCGAAAATCCTGTTGCATATCAGGAGATCTTATTACATCCCCTTAAAATTGGAATTTGGATTGCGGTGCCGAGAAGATCAGTCAGGCTATTTTTTACCGAGAATTTCAATGCCAGAAATTATGAATAACTATTTTTAAGATTGTATCTCGAGCAATTCCACGATGATAGACTTAACTTAAGTTTTTCCAATAAGACAATGCAACAGCTCCCACGGCAGCTGTGTTCTTAGGAAACTTCCGATAACAAAATAATAAACAGAAATAGTTGGCCAGCGCAATCTCCAGACTTAACACCTTTCAAATGCTTTGGGTTTAAACATTTTGAAACTGTTGTATATGCAAATCGTTTACACATAGTGGAGGAGTTGCAGGTCAGACTGAATGTCATTATGATTCACACCGAGGTTCGACTTCAGAACGACAGAAGGTGTTTAGAAGCCCTAAGTGACCTGGAGTGACTACTGAGACAACAGAGAATAGCAGGCAATAAAGAGCAGAATCGCTAGTTAGAAGAGGAGCCAAACTTCCTCTGATTGGTCCACAGCAGCGCCGAAAGACCTTTGGGAAACACACTGCAATTACTGGAAACCAATGCCTGAATTGGGGAAGTCCCGACTCTTTATACGAGACCCGTCCAGGAGAATCATGAAAGAAATCCTCAATCTCGACAGAAGTAAGTTAGAACAGTAAGATGAAAGAAGACCTCAATATAATGGGGTTATCACATGAACCTACGTGCAGGATGTGCGACACGGAGGATAAAACCCCAATCCGTTTATTCTGGCAATGCGAAGTACTGGCAAACAAAAAGGGTTAGGATGTTCAGAGTCCCATTTTGAACAGAGACGAACTCCCGGCTATCCCCCTTAGATACATATATATATATATATATATATATAGTTAAAGATGTTGGTTGTTGGGGTAATCGACCAAGGGCAAGAAATTAAACCACCCTTTGCTATTAAGCTAAGCTTTCGGAAAACTTTATTTCCTTCCTCAGAGCCAACTATAAAACAAACAACTGGTAGAGGAAAAACCTCAAAAACAGCATAACTAAATACTTACAAAGCTGGGAGGTTCATAAAATGAACGTGAACAAACATGACAGAACTATTTGAGCAGGAATAGCATTATTGTTAACAAATTGGTGTACACCCACAAAATTGAGGTTTAGAATATAAAATTAATAAATTATTACAAACATTTTAAAAAGAAAATACGCAGCAAACGTACTCTCTGTGATACAGAAACACGTGCAATGCACCAATGACAGAAGGTCACTAACTAGTACCAACCTAAGATAACTAAAATTCCTATCCCTGGGCGGGAAAATTTGAACGGACAACCAAAAAAACACCCCCGTAATTAGAAGGTATTCCCTGATTGCCCATCCAAATCACCCCGTCCAGAGACGGAAATAAGAGAACAACAGCACCTAACCATTATCCAAATCCATATCTAAGATATGAGAATAAATAACACTAAGCTGATCAACATCAGTTTTTGAATTCATACTTAGGGGTTCTTTGTAAATGTGGAACATTTCCAGAAAAAGTCTGCCTTTGTTATTGTTTTCAATATCTAAAATTTTTACATCGTTAAAATCTGGTTGATGGTTCAAACTATTAGAGTGAATGGCTAAGGCACAGGAATTTTTCCCAATTCTGCAATCACTTCTATGTTGAGTTAGTCGATTTTTTAACCATTGGCTGGTTTGACCAATATATTTTTTATCACAATCATGGCATGCGATTGAATATACGGCATTCGACCTCATCAGCATAGGAGTTTTGCATTTGACCTTAGAAAAAAGGTTATTAATTGTTTTTAAGTTATATTTAGCAATTTTGATGTGATCACTCTTTAAGACATTAATTAAACCATACGTTAAATTACTAATGAAAGGAAGTTTCAAATAGATTACTTGCTCTGCTTGCACAGCAGGTTGTTGGTTAACTGGAATAGGACGAGGAGTACTAAACAGTAATTTTCTAATGAAAACTTTGGGATAACCGTTATTGATTAAGATACTTGACAGTTTATCAAGATTTTTTTGAATCAACGAAGGGTGACAAATCTTCATTATGCGGTTTTTTAAGCCCAGCACAATGTTAGTTTTTTGTTTCATCGGATGTTCCGAATAGAAATTAATATAACGACCAGAAGATGTCGCTTTCTGGAACCAGTCCAAAATTAAACAGTTAGAAGAATTACGGATTAGTTTAATGTCTAAGAAAGGTACACTGTTATTCGTTTCCGTTTCCACGGTGAACTGCAAGTGATTGTGAAAATTATTAAAGATATTTAATGTGGTCTCTATTGAGTCTAGGGGAACTGAAAGAATTAAATCATCAACGTATTTTTTTAAAAAAGGTAACTCAAAAGGTAGAAGCGGGATTACTTGAAAATACGAGGTTGATATGAAATCAAAAAAGGTTGCCGTAATAACCACCTGGAATAAGAGAAAATGTAAACAATTACCTTACAGTAATAGCTTAAATCTTGACCAACCAAGATGTTCAAACCAAACAGATCATTTATCACGTTGGCCGCTTCGATTAAAAGTAGATACACCTTATTGAATTTTAGGACAGCATCTCCTAGAATGCAGTTCCAAAATTACTATCAGAAAAATGGAATGTACATCAAGACCAACTGTCATTACTATAGTTTGGTGATAAGTTTTGCGAGGAATTTTCTTCACATACATCGATTACTCTCAAAGATCCTTGTATTTTAGCTTCTTCGGTCTTCATCTTTACGATATGGTTTTGCAAAACTTTATTTAACCGAACGAATCTCAATTCCAAATTGTACGTCATGAGTTGAATGAAGTACTGCACCATTATAGAAATGTAGATGTTCATCAAGTAAGGTGTATGCCGAAGGAACACCCTTTTAATTACTTCTATTCTGCTTCCAATGAGGAGTTTAAACGAATAGATATTAATAAAATGTATGATTTCAGAATTGATGAAAACGACAATCGGCAGGAGAAGTGACTTGTATTTTTGGCATTTGGTAAAACTTGTTTTGATAACAGAGTCCGCCTGCAATGATGCCAGTTAGAGGTATCTACAAACCGGAACAACAAGCCATCTTAGACTTGCCGTTTTAATACAACTGAAGTATTTAAATATCCGTGAAGTCTTGCTAGCCATGATAAAAACTGCGAAAAAGGTACTTGTGCAGTATCCACTTAAAGGAAATAACATCACCAAGCGATCAACGAAACTTGCATGAACTAATTGTGCGGTTTCCCTTAAAAATATTTCTGTAACTCCATAAAAAGTACCTGCCACTAAAAAATCCACCTTGTTATGGCATCCTTATTAAAACAAAATCAGTGTACCTACTCATTATGAATCCTAAGAAATAGCTGTAGATGGCTAACGAAGGTGACCACTTTAGTAACACCCGAAGTCTGGTTCTTTCTACGGTTAGTGGGAAAATTCCAAACAACCGAAAAATATACATTAAAGGGGAAAAGTTGGCGCAAATGTCCTCTGAAATAAGGATTTTAGCTTTCCAGTTCATCCTGTTAGTTTCCCCTGATACTAAACTAGGTGACCCAATTTAATTACACTATTGGAGAATGATTTATAGTTCATGTATTTTCGAATTTATTATTTGTAAATTATAGATTTACAAATTATAACCTCTATTATTTACTTATCGGAGAACGATTTATTTGGTTTGCAGAGAAAATTATATCCCTATATTCACTGTTCGGAAACAAGTTTTAAAAATACCATTTTTAAGTATTTCAATGTCCTTAGCAAATCTCATTATAAGTATATCATCTTTAAAAGTGAATTTAGTTTGTGTTGTTTATATAAAAAAATTGTAGTCTTAATAAGTAATAAAAAACTGTTATGTTGGTTAGTTAGCGTCTTACTGATTTATACGTATTTTTTTTTATACAAGTATATTCAACTGCAAAGAAATTTTAACCAATTTAACAGAATTGACTTTGAGGTCAATCTACAGCATAGAATAACCAGTACACCAAGGTCGAATCAGTAAACCTAGGTCAAATAAATACCCCAAAATCTAATCAGTCCTAAAGGTCGAATCAGTAAACTCAGGCTGAATCAGTAAACCAAGGTAGATTGAATAACCCAAAATCGAATCAGCAACCAAAATCGAAGCAGTAAGCCAAGGTCGAATCAATATTCCAAGGTCTAATCAATTAACCGAGACAGAATCAACAACCCAAGATCAAACGGTAACCAAAGTCAAATCAATAAACTCAGGTAGAATCACTTTCTTAAAGTTAAATCAGTAAACCAATGTCGAATGTATAACCAAGATTGAATACAATTTGGACGTTAAAAACGTTTCAAACGCTAAATTTCGCAATAAATGAATTGGGAGAGGAGGTGCAGTGGCTTGACCAGCAACGTCCCCCGACCAAAACAAATTAGATGTATTTCTGTTGGGGTTTGTAAAAGATAAAGTTTACAGAATTCCCCCTACGACGAGAGAAGATATGCTAATGCGAATTCAACATGCTCTTAGAGACATAACACATGCAATGTTGAGAATTGTGAACAATTTTTTTATGCAACGGTTATTTTTATGTGTTTAAGAAAATGGCCGACATAGACAGTATTTAGTATAATTTTAAAGGTGGTTCTTAATGTCTCTTTGCCCATAATACTAAGTATACATATATTAATCAGTAGTGCTGAGAAGTTATACCCTGTCTCTGTCTCACTGTTTATTTTAAACGGTTGTCAGCAATGTTTAAAAACGCTACTGTTTATTATTATTGGCACTACAAATGTTCAATATAAACTATTTTGATATTGTTAATATACCATGTATTTGGTTACTTCCAAATAATTGTTACTACTAAACAGAAAACGTCAGTTGCACGTGGTTTTCATATCTAACGTAGTTCTATACAGGATAAGTCGAAATTAATGGGCGCCACCCTCCAGGTTACAGCTGATTGCAGGTTCTCGTAGGAGGGCCGAGAAACCAGCAGCTTACGGGAGTCGGACTCACCTTTATTGTTTCTCCTCCTGTATAATGCTTACAAAGTTCATGCACACAAAAATACACACAAATAAAAGATCGCACTACACTTCAACTGCATCCAAATCTATTGAGTAACATAGCAAACAAATAGTACAAGTTAGAACGAGCCAGGAAAACTATGGGCTAAACAAATGAGCGTTGGGACGTCCAAACCAAAAAGCTCGTCGCCACTGGCACACGACATTTACTTTAATAAACAAACAGAACTACGCAGCCAGCGACTAAAGGTTGAACGAAACCTCCCTTGTACGAAATTTTCACGCTGCAACGGTGACGTCGAGAGAACAATTTAACCACAAAATTGTCTTTAATAAAGGGTAACACTCTGCTAATCTTTTAATCCGACGAAATGTCGTAGAATATTCTGCCACCAGGTGTGATAAAGCGATACGGTAACTTAATCTAGCAGAGGCGCTGCCAAAAACTGTCGCTTTCGAACAAAATACGTGCGTTCCCCTTCAGAGGCTTAGGCTCGCTTCTTCCCCCCGGCTGCAAAAACTCTCACCAAACGCAATCATCCTAGAACAAAATCTTCCACGTGGAACTTCTGGGGAGCATAGGATTTCCAGAATAATTCTGCAGACAAAGGATTGTAAGAACTGTTTTCGATCGACAAAAAATAGACTAAACATACTCGTCAGCGTTCCTTTAAATTCGGAAAGGTGATCATAGAATAGTAATCGGCTATGGGCGGCAATTAAAATAAGATTTTATTTCATATGTATGAAATGGCAAAACTAAACGAACATTACACAGTACAGCTGCGACTTTTGCTAGGACCGTTCGGCATTACAAGGAAGGTAGTGTGACGAACACTACGCTCCAGCCACCTATTATCAACTCAAGGTGTTACCACTAGGTAATCATTTAAAGCTGAGTCGACCCAAACATCGAAACTCCCTTTGAGAATTGGTAATTACCAGAAATCGAACTTGGACATCTAGTGTCCCAACCCGCGGCTGTACCCATTAGGCTACGCCATCTCCTACTTACCTCTTAGATCATCCATAAATTTTTTTTTCTTTTAAAGTTTACTCCGATATTTTTCAAGTGTTTTACATTATTCCCTGTTCCTCTGGTTTAAAAGTATCGTTTAATTTTTAAGCGGCTTTATTATATATTCCGGCCTATTTCAACCTTAATGCTGATCGCCTTACGAAAACATCTTCTTTCTCATACAAATTTCCTCATTCATTATAATCTGTGAATCTAAGAGAGTCTAGTACTAACTACGTCGGTATTTCAACTATAACTATTCCACCTGATTCTAATAACAAGGCTATCCATAAATTTACCAACTATGTTTGTTCATATTCTAATGTTAACGGTGTCTTCTTTATGGGCATAGGAATGTTATTCTATTCCGGTATTAGCGTAGATTTAGCAGATCAGACACTATATTCTTGCGTTTCTTTTAATTTTAATGTCGATTTCTTTAAATTATTTAAAATAGTTGGTGCTGGATCCAATAAGTTACATGAGCTACCAGAAAGTAAAACCTCAATTAGAGATCTGTCACTATTTGGATAAGAACGTTATAGAGTTGAACAAGTTGTACAAGAAAGTGTGGCCGACTTGTAAAATTGATAATGTCACGTTCTACCGTAAGAAGGTGGTTATAATCATTTTACATCTATTATAGAACTGCGTATGCGTATGTTGAATTTATCAACAGGATATTAGGAAAATGAATCACTCACGTACAACTATCTTAAGATATTCACGGAAAATCGGTATCTACAATCATATAGCTGTCAGTGTTCAGTGGATCTAGATACTATTCAAGTATCTAGTATCT
>JABXWE010048794.1:0-12881 GCA_014611495.1 Limonius californicus
ATTATTAGTATGTCATTTCTTGGTATACTTTCGCACGTCTCTTCCAGTTTCTCGTAGAATTCTATTTTATCTTCCTCTTTTGCATCTTCGGTTGGTGCATATGCATTTACTATGGTTACGTTGGCTTGCTTATTTTTCAATCGTATATAAGTTATTCTTCCGTTTATTACTGTAAATTTTAAAACCTTCTCCCTCAATTTTTTACTAATCATGAATCCCGTTCCATTTCTTCCTTGTTTGGGTTTTCCTCCATAGAACATTGTATAGCTTTCTTTGTCGATTTTACCCTCTTCTTTCCATCTTATTTCCTGTAGGGCTATTATTTCCGTTTTATATTTATTCATTTCTCTGGCAATTTCTTCCATTTTCCCTGCTTTCAGCATCGTTTTTATATTCCAGGTTCCTATTCTTATTAACATATTTTCATTATTTTTCTTCTTCTTTCTCTTGTTTACATTTTTAGGTATTTTCCATTTCATAGCATTGTCGGCATCTTTGTTGTCCATCCCTTCCCCTTCGCCTGCTAGTTTTTTTGATCAGTTCTCGTTACTTTTTTCTGTTGTTGGCTGTGTTCGTCATTCTCTGGGGAGCGGACGCTAACCGTACGTTTCCTGTCGCTTTGATTTTCGGCATTTTCACTTTTGAAAGCTCTACTCCGTATTCCGCTCTGTCCACAATCAGTTTATTATGTTTGAGGAAAGCGTTGCACCCTCTTTGCCTTGCTTGTTTCAGGTGTGGGATCAGGAATCTTCTGTCTTCTTGGGTATAATTTTACAAAAGTAAAATAACACTTTGCTGAGTTGCACTATTCAGTAATTACATCTTCTAGTTTTTATCGTCAAGTATTGGTAACGGTCATCGTTGATCGTGTGATCGATGACGTGCGATACCTGGTTCATTAAAAGGACTGTATACCAAACTAAATAATTTCAGTTGCTGTTATATTTTCTGTAGATGATCACAAACAGAAGAAAAAACTTATCGTCTGAGTATAGTCATACTACTTTGACAAAATACAAATATTGAACTGTAATGTACTTCTGGAGTAATCTGAAATAATTTTGACTAGTGCCAAGTAATGCCAAGTATTGCAAGGTACTGCTAAGCACTGTGAAGTACTTCCAAGGTAATGTCGACCAATGTGTGATAAACTTACACACAAAATTCATAATTTTGTTTTTTGCGAAAACCCCAAAACACGACAACTTTGTTGCTTAAAAGAAGTACTTCCTTACCTCTTCTTCTATCGCCTTTTGTTTCTGCCCTATGACGTCATTCATTTTTTTAATGGCAGCCCTATTTGTTACTCCGTATTTTATTATATATCTCCAACAGTTAAATGCTGATATAAAATAATTGGTTCTGATATAACAATTTTCTTTTTTTGAGAAAAATACACATGATGATCAAACAATTCAGAACTTATTTTTAATGAAAATAAGAACGTATTGAAAAAATTACCCAACGAAAATTTTTTAATTGTCCACCATTAACAAGTTGGCATGGACCACCACATGTGTAAATACTTTGTATCGCACGCCCCATGATTTCCGTGATAATGCTTTCCATTTGTAAACGAATGCCACGTCTTAAATTGTCTTTATTGTTTGGTCTACTAATGTAAACTCGCGATTGCACATGACTTCATAGAAAGAACTGCAGAATTGTGCAGACTACTCAAACGGTCCTTGCCGTTTTTCCTCTGGGGTCATGTGAAATTGTGAGATTACATTTGTAGGCCAAACAGATTAGACGATTTAAAGCGTCGGATTCGTTCAGAAATGGAAAGTATCACCTCAGAAATTATTGAGCGTGCAATATAAAGTGTGTGCATACGTTCTGGTCGATGTCAACTGGTTAATGGTGGACAATTTAAAAATATTCATTCAGCAATTATTTCATAATGTTCTTATTTTCATTAAAAATAAGTTCTGAATTGTTTGTATTTTATGGGTATTTTTGTCCTAAAAGTTGTACCTACCAATTATTTTATATCGTCATTTAAAAAAACATTTGAGAACGTCAGAGAACAGCCAATAGAAAAAATTAGGTGGGGAAGTGATCTTTCAAGAAAAGAAATTGACGTGTTTTAGTGTTTTTTTAAGAAACATTAAATAACAAATTAAGACTTTTGTGCAGAACTTTATCACCATGATGTATATTCCGGTCAATGGTAAAGGGGCTATTCAAGTGACTCAAAATAATATAAAATTAACATTTTCTATTGTCAGTGTAACTATGTTAATAGGTGATCTTTTCGCTTGCAGTTTTTTTAAACTAGTAGATAACATATCCAAGTTGGACAGCATGTGAAAATATTATCAAAGAAACCATAAAAGCCTTTGTTTATTACCAATTTAGTTTATTTTATATTAGACGTATTGCTTTTTACATTGCCTGCAGCTTGCTTTCAAGCGTTCAGGTGGACGTCCCTGAGCCCCGTGGCTGATAGAAAACGCATGTAATGGTTGGTCGATGTAAAAAGTTATATTTACTTTGGTTTTGAGGCCGCTTTAGGATCCCCTTAAGCCGTTGGTAACAATACAAAGAAAAAAAGAATACCTTGTACATTAAATTCCTGTCCATTGTGATATGTTTAATTTAAAATATTCAGTTACTGATTTAAATTTTACCTTTAGTTTCGTACCGCTCATATCAAGTTTTCCAATAACAATTTAATTTTTCTTAACTTAAATCACTTTTTTTTAACCATTGCCGACTTGCATCTCAAAATTACCCCTAATTAAAATAACTTCACTTTTCACCGACAAAGGAAAAGTTTATTTGCACGAAGCTTCCCCAAGAAAGCGGAAGAAATTAATATTTTGTAACACGAACTTTTCCTTTATTCAAAAAGCGGAAACTGCAAACTCTTAACTCGACAATAACAACGAAGGAAAATTAAATAACACGTATAAAGCGAATATGAAAAACGGCTTTCAGAAATTAAGGCCGTTGTTAAAAGATTCTCGTTTTCAGGATGTCTGTCCTGCGGATTTTGTTGAAGTCGCGGTTTCCAACGTGCCGCGAAATCGTGACTGTTTCAAAGCTTCTGGGATAAATGCAACTTTGCATTCTTTGTTTAAGTTGGCCTGAGTGCATTTTAAAAGGAATGTAGCGTTTAGGCGCCTTATTTACATAATGCATAAAACATCAAATAGCGATTTGTATTCAAAAAAGCATCCTTGAAAACGCATGCGATAAAGAGAATTTCTTCATATATAGCCCGTGAATCCGCTGTAAACGAATTTTTAATGTATTTCACACTTTCCATTTTTTTTTTCGTAATCTCTAAATCCCACGATATCTCAAAGTTTTAATATTATGTTCACGAAAACCATTTATTTTGATTGCCGATACTGAATTCTGCATTAAATAATATTAGAGCAGGATTTCTGCATTAAATAATATTAGAGGAGAGCATGGTATCGTGGGATACCATTTTATTTTTGCTCTGTAGAGGAAATACTGTTAATAAAACAAAAAGCGACGATATACCATTTGCTTACAAAATTAATTGTCTATCAAATTCAACTTTCATAATACGAGGGGAGTTTTTTATGGTATCTACCTACCTATGGATAAAAAATGCTATGGTGATAATTTTATTATGTCAAGTCTATTTGTCATTTCTGTATAGAGTGAGAGGTGCAAAAATGAGTGATTTAAAACTTGAACACCGAAGCGTCATAATATTTCCATCGAAAGAAAGCAATAATCCAAAGAATATCCATGAGAGAATGATAGCTGTGTATGGGGAAAATAGCCCGTCCTATTTTCAAGTTAAATTTTGGTGTAAGCAATTCGAATGGGACAGGAAATCCATTCAGGATGACCCAAAGTGCAGAAGACCTCTTGAAGCACGAACACAGCAGACCATAAAGAAAGTTGAAGATTTGGTGTTGACTGATCCCAGTGACACTTTCAGTTATTGCAAATGTTAGGTGTATAAACTGTATATATTTTGGTGATTCAAATAAAGCAAGGTAAACTGTTCCTTTAAAGTGTAATAATATCTAAGTAAAATCAATATTTGCCATGTGTGCGTAACTAATTGAGATTTAAGGTCGCATTTTTGACCTCTAGAGGGTGGAAATACGGAGCAGACGTCTTAAGTACGGGAGCGGACGAAAGAAAGCCCGTGTGCGAGGGGGACATGGTTTTGACCTCTTGTTGGGATTGCATGTGTTATGCAAGTAGTTGCTCTCAGAGTTTGGCCAGGTGATATTGAAAGCTTGTACAAGTGTGGCTAGCCACGGTAGTTTTAAGAAATTGCTGGGGCAGTAGATCCCAAGGAGCAGTAGACTCCAGAATCCTGTGTTACATGTTTCGTGTTGGGCAGTTCGCACGGTTGTCACAGAGCCATAGGTGGATCTAATCAATCCCCTATTGGCACCTTAGGGTGCACAGAATTGGTCCGGAGCAGTACGACTCCACGGAGCAGTAGACTCCAGAATCCTGTGACATATACGTACTTTGCAATTCATCGTATGTCACAGAGACATAGGTGGATCTAATCAATCCCCTATTGACTCTTTCGAGAGTGCGCCAGTGCTACTGGTTTTCAGGTGTTCAAATGGTATTAAAACAGAAGTATTTATCTAACGGTCAATGATGTGGAAGTTAACTATCACCTGAGCGGTCCAATCAAAGGGTTAATTATTCCATTCAAGTGTTACCAGTATCCTGCCCGTTTAACGGAGTGAAAGGGGTGGACCCCCCGGTGAGTTATACTACAGTACTTAATAACAGCAACAGATTGGTGAGTCCTTTTCTTTTTCATGTTTCCATATGTGGTATAGCTATTTGCGACCCTCGTCTGGCAATGGTCCAAGCACGGCTCAATTCCAACACTCTAACCTTACGATAAGTATACAAGAAATATGTGAAGCTTGGTTTCTTTGAAACAATCTGATTTGTGAGTTGAATAAAAACGTTCAACAAAAGACGCTCCTAACACAAGAGATGCAGGTATATCAGAAACATCGGTTTTTAAAATCCCTCCAGAAGATTTGAGAATGAGCAAGTTGTGTATGCGACAAATTTGCGATGATATTTTGGCGGCTTTATCCCAAGATCAGGACTTGCTCTTTAAAATTGTAACTGGGGATGAGACCTGGGTACACCACCGCGACCCACCGACGAAACAAGAGTCCATGCAACGGCTTCAAAAGAGCTTTCCACCACCCAGTTCTCAACGCATAAAGTGATGGCCTCAGGTTTCTGGGATGCTGAAGGGATGTTATGGGTCGAGTATATGCCAAATGGGTCTACAATAAATAACTCAAAGGCATGTTCCTCTGAGAAAGGGAATTGGAAGAAGAAAATGGAGAAAGCCAAGATCCGAATTGGGATGTACCCTCATAGAAACGCGACATTATCCAATGAAAGGTTATTGAGACTCAGATGTATAACTTCGTATAATAGGATACAATTCCACAAAAACATACCGGGTGACGGCCCATAACAAAAAGGAATATAACAAATGTGAAATTCAGAATTCTATCTAATTGAAAGTGAACTAACAAACGATAATTTCCAATACTCAGGAACAATATACAAGGTTTTGCAACAACTAGCTACAGTATCTCAGTATCAGCAAGAGGGAGAACTTTTGATGTAAAATCCGGACGTGTATCATCAACGCCTTTGACACCACCGCCACCCTCTATGAAATTTTAAATGACACCATACCATGAGTGGTATGAATTTGAATATTGTAAAGTGTCAACATGGTTTACAAAACTGCCGAAAGAATCGCGATTGTGCATTTGTATTTCAAAAATCACTACCGTGCACAAGCTGCAGCGTATGCTGTCAATGAAACTCATCCCGATCAATGCATCCGCCATCAGCATATTATAAAGTCGATGCGAAAATTCACAGAACCTGACTCAGTGGCAAACAAAAAACACCAAGAAACACCAATTATTAATGAAACTGTTGAAGTTGCTGCTTTAGGATACGTTACAAGGGATAACAATCAGTTTTGGAAACAAGCCATAGAGAGTTTCCCTCAGTAATATAAGAGGAATTTTTAAAAAACACTATATCATTCATGCAAGATGTTAATTCTTCAGGAACTAAATGAAAACGACAATACTCGAAGACTACAGTTTTTCAAAATTATGTATTATATAAGTTATTGCACAACGTGAACGTGTTGTACAATATCCAAATATCCTCCAGTATCCACAGAAATGTGTCGATCCGCCAATAACAGAGCTACTGGTAAATGATAAAAATTTGTTTAGAAATTAAATAGTTTTCCAACAAGATGGTGCACCACCATTGGAAAACGTGTTGTCTTCGAACAGTCGGCTAGATCACCCAACCTGACTGCACAGTATTATTTCTGATGGGGGCAGTTGAAATCCAATTCTTAATAAAATTACCTTTCCAAAGATGTGGCACACATAGTATAGTGTTATTTAAAATTATAGAGGAGATGACTGTGTCGGATAAGGGGTTGATGTCCGGATTTTACGTAGAAGGATGTCCCCTTTGCTGTCTCTGTTGAGATGTTTTAGCGATTTTCAAGGAAAAATGATTTTGAAAGATACTGAGGGTGGCTACTATTCGTTGAAAAGCCCTGTATTTCATTTATACAAACAAAAATCATGTTTAATATCAATTAATATTGGAAGAACCTTTAGAGAATGATTGATCTACTATTAAATTTAGAATTAAGAATACGTTACCTACCTTAAGCCATTCAAACCACATAAAATTCCAAGCACTAATAATGTTACCGTATGAGCCATTATTATTGCATGTGGTATTACGAATGTTCTGTCCATGTCATACATTTCAATAACATTTACGAGATATCTACAATTTTTTAGTACATGTGATTTGTAACATGTGTTAATTAGCACTTATTACATTGACGGATTTTAATCCATTTCGAATTATCGGAAAGAGGGAGTAGATTTCACGGTAAGTTTATTCGTATATAAATACAGTGGTAGATAATTGCCAATAATTGATTCAATCGCTAAATTCCACTTATTCACATTTCAGGGAATAAACCACTAAAAAAACACTGCGCCGTTTTATATTAGCATTTTTTTAATTTCAAGTGGAAACGGTTCTATAACAGTAAATGTAAATATTGAGTAAAATATTATTTTTTGCAGAAGCTTATCAAAACAGGTTTCAATATAATGCTCTGTTTATAGGTAACGCCTAAATATGTTAGATAGATAAACAATTCTGTTTACGTAGAGAAACCTCATACATTTTGAATATTTCGTGTAACAACTAGATTAACATTTTTGTTATTCCAATTAACACAAAAATAAGTATTTTAAGACAATTTAATAAAAGGATACAATAATCCTGATGTGAAAAAAACCCAGAAATTATTCACAGTAGATTATTTTTAGAAAAATATCAAGATCCTCATCCTCCACAATCCGCAGACTTATTTGAGACAGTTCTCTATTCCTCTCTACTTTAGTTCTTTCTTTTCAGTTCGACATAGTTTCGATATCTTGTATCTTCCTTGGGGGTTCTTTTCTTCTCGTGGTATACAAAGCAAATGAAGAACAAGTATGAAAGAAGAAATGAAAAAAAACGTAACATTAACTATAACATACGTCGTGTAACGGTATTTTCGCCTAGGTTGTCCGCAACCCATTTCACACTGGTCTCAGGAGTGTCTATTTGGAGCATTTACGTACTACGCATGTTTGATTTTAGAAGACAGGATTTCCGGATTGATTCTCTGCGTCTGACAGAAAACGAACGTGTCGTTGAATTGGTTTTCCTGTTAAAGTGTTTCACTTGGAGTTTATTTCAATTTTCTGGGAAAATCATAGATTATAACGTGATCTTTAGTAGATTGTTTGGTTACGTTATTGACATTGATTGTCGCTATACTCGACGTTTCGTTCCTTTTATGATTTTTTGTCGTGTCAATCGTAGTTACCGATTGGTGAGTTTTTCCTTTGTCTTTTAAGTTATAGCTGTCCTAACTTTTCCTTGTATTCGAATTTAGACAACTTGGGGACGGCGAGATTCGTCCGAAGATTTTGTACTTACAATGGTGATATCGGCTGCTTGCGAGAACTAATATTTGAATTCCATCCAGTCGCTGCAGTGAAAACACGTGCCGGAGTGGAGGCTGTCTTAGGAATTTCCAGTCCAGATTAACCAGGGAAGTGCAAATTTACGTTTAATTTTGATCATTTCGGGGTCATTGTAAATACTCTTGTTTATTTGTATGAAATTATTTATACTGCGGGTTAGATAAGAACTATGTTGTAATTGTACAGAGTGTCACGAATTATTTTACTGTCATAATTCTTTGGAATGTTAGTTTGTACAAGTATTAGCGTACATACACGGGAATTTCACTGTATATATAGCGTGAGTCAACAGGAGCGGTAATATTGCGTTTTGTTCGGGTTTCACAGCGACTTTTGTTTCTCTTATCTACGCTGTAATTGGGCGGTGTGAGGGCGCTTGTTTGGGTAGTGAAACGCAGTATTTTTACTTTAGCTCAAAGTCAGGTATTATTGGGGCTGTATTGAGTGATTGCACTGGCAGTTGTGTACCGATACAGGTTACAATTATAATTATATATATTATTGCTGCAAATTTGGGTTATATATACATACTACACATTTATTTTTTTGCTAACATTGAATATTGTTTTTTCTTGGGTTGGAACCGTTGGTTTGTTTTTACTCAAATTAAGTACTGACTAGATATTAAAGATGTATACAATGGTGTTAGACTTGCGCTCAGGGATTTAAGATTCAAAACACAAAAACCACTCAGGATTTTGCTAATACTAAACACCAAATTATAAGATTTAATATTGTAAATATTATATATAACTACATTTAGCAGATATAACCAGCAAATATTTGTATTGCCAAATTGATTTTTGAACTCTCAAACTCCAACAGTTAAATAGTTTTTTGATAATATCGATGCCACCGATTTATTATAAACCAGTCATCCAATCAGAACAAGTTTTAGGATATTTAAAAATACTTCCCTAAAATGTTTATAAAGTCGTAACAAGAACGAAGCACAGACGACACCACTTGTTTCCTTGCCGGGCTTCAAATAAGGTACGAAAGACAATCAGAGGAAGCAAAATACTATAAGGCAAGGATGCGGCAGGAGAACAAAGGAAAATGCAAATTAAATCTAGGCCGTGAACAAGATTCTAAATGGACCGCAGATGGAAAAAAAGAAAACCATCGTAGGTTCTATCCCCACAAGGGGGTGGGTTGTAGGGGTAAATCCAGTTCCTTCCCGAAAGGATGGGAAAGACCAGGAAAATCCGATAATGAGATTTCGCGGATGATACTGCCCCAGCTTCTACCTATATGACCCAGGTAAACCACAGTCAGTACAGACGGGGGTTCGAACCCTAGACATCCCGAATGAAAGGTAAACGCTCTACTGCTGATCCACTTTCCTCGGTGGACCACAGATCCACGCAGAAAAGATTTTACACCACTTTGATACGAAACACTTCTGCTAGGAACTTAGAGGTTATAATCCAAATATTTACCTACTTTCCTTAGATCATACAAGAAAGTTCCAAATCTTTTTGGTCTGTTTGTAATGTTCGTTTGGTTTCATTTTCAAATTCAAGGAATCATTTTAATTACTAAACAAAGCGTCATAGAAATGTGTATGATCTACATCGACTGATTTGCTATGACTATTACTGGCCAGAGCGTGATGTAGCGGTAAGTGTTGATAAGCTACTCGCCTGTCCAAATTGCAATGTGCAGTTACCATTGTCAGATCCACAGGGAATGCGACAATGGTTGAAAATGCACCTTAGGACCAACACCTCTTAGCCAGCGCAACAGCCCGCTGTTCACAACTAACCCGCAACAACCGTCGGACCCTCTGTTCACCGTCTATTTGGACCACCCGGCCCACACAAACCACACCCTCCTTGGGAGTCAGCTGATCTTACCGCCCACACAGAGCACGTTACTCCTGTTGGTCACGCAAAATACACCGTTTCTGCGGGCCCACCCGTTAGATTTGATGTCACCAGTCCAACTACGGCCAGTACCATCGTTCCGACAGGAAACAATAATACTCTAAGGGGTGGTCTTCTCTTTTCGCTTTGTGAGGGTAAACATCAACCCCCGTTCAACCCTTTAACATTATCACCATTTCTCCCGACAACTTTGTGTCTGTGATCTTCGTTCTTGGCTATTTAGAAGATCTACCGTTCGCCGTTTCCCGAATCAAAAATTTTGACTTGCCCTGTAGACGACAACAGCTAAGACTTCCTTCCTGTATGCATTTTCCGTGAACCACCCCTCCTTCTTTCATCAGTTTGTTGCGGTTTGACGAAACACTGTCTCCTTCAGCAATACTTAATTTTAAACCCATTTTAAGCGTAAAATTGGTAAGGTGTACTTTAAACAAAGGACAGTCATTACATTTCTGCCAGTTGAAGACATTGCTCCGAAAACAATTAAAGAATGATTCCAAAATATATATGGCACGGTCGCAATCTCTTACGCACAGGTCAAATTTTGCAGCTTAAATCCAGAATCACTGGCGAATATTACACCAACTTGATAAGTAGACTTTATAAAAAAAATAAATGAAGGAGAAACATCTTAGTAAGTTAACCTACCGTTTCATGACAACGCCTCTTCACACACGTCTTAAGATACAAACCTAACCAGTAGCTACATTTTCCTATTAAAAAATGTAAAGCAACAGTTAACGGGGAAGAAGATTGCTGGGCAACGTTATATGAGTAGTTCATGTTCCGAGAAAAATCTTTTTTATAGGTTTGCAATTGTGGAAATTTTGTTTCGATGAATATGTAAGCATTAATAAAAAGTACGTTTAAAAATGAAACATAATTTTTTCCTGCACTGTTCCGTAAACCTAGATAGCCTAAATATTTCGAACTCCTCGCATACAGTTACATTAAAACATACATACATTCCGTACAAGTCAGTTCAGCTGCAATACATAAAGATTTCTATTTTGTTCGGTACCTGAATAGTATGTCCAGAAAAAAACTCGATCCTCCTTTCGGGGAGTTAAAGCACTACCGACTTACCTCTTGTATGTATCACTCTCATTGTAACCCTACGTATTGTGTGAAAAACTCAATTTCTTTCATATCCGTCTTAGATTACATCGCATTTCAGACGAGAATCAAAGGAATTCAATCTTTTCTAACCCATGAATGAATGAATCGACCGGAAATACTGAAAAGCTTGAGGATGGCCTTTTTCAAACAGATTATTTATTTTGGCAACTGCAACACTGATTTATAACAATAATTTTATTTTCAATACAATTTTCGAATGATGTTACCCTTTCCGGTTACCCCGTTACTTTAAAACCTAAAAAAAATGTTAATTATTGGATCTGCTACTTGCTAGTGTTTTCCTAAGTGTGTCTATCCTCTTGAAATCGGGCTCTCAACTAATACACAAACACTTTAAAATCCCTATATTTTTTAATGTACACGGTGGGTCACCTAAGTTATTCCACCTTAAAAGTCTTGTTCTTCTTCTTCTTAATTTAGGACTTGTGTGTTATTTTCCTGGGATGCAGATGTCCAGTTCTCGCACCATCGCTTTAGTGGGCGTCCTGCAGGCGGTAGTCTACTTAAGGGTTTATGTATGTTCACTATTTTCGCTATTCTGTTCCCATCCATCCTATTTACGTGATCTCTACACTGCCTACCTACGTCTTTCGCTCACCCAACGTACTATATCCTCGATCCTTCATGTCTCTCTTATGTTGCTACTCCTTACTCTATCACTTAGTGTTACTCTAGCTATGCTACGCACGGTTTTAATTTCCGTGCTTCTTACCATTTGTTTTGGTTTAGAGGTATTAGCCCGTATTTCGGCGGCGTAGGTCAGAATTGGCCTGACACACGATTTGTATATGCGTGTTTTACTGTCAGTTGTCATAAATTTGTTCCTCCACATAATATCTCGCAAGCAAGCCGACACGGCTGATGCTTTCGTAGCTTGTGTACGTACTTCCTATTTAATATTTCTATTGCTGGATATATCTACTCCGAGATAATTGAAATTCATCACCCGAGTGATTATTTGGTCGTCTAGTGCTAGTTTATAGCGCAGTAGTTCCTTAGAGAATGTCATTGACTGCGTTTTGCTGGTAGATATCTCCATGTTAAACTTTTCCGATGTTCTCTTGAATTTGAGTAGGAGATGCTGCAAATCGTCTTCATTTTCTGTCATAATTGCGGCATCATCAGCATAACATATTATCTTCAAGATCTTGTTTCCTATTCTATATCCAGCGTCTTCACCCCTTCAATGATTTTGTCCATAATAATATTAAACAAAGTAGGGCTTAGACTGCCCCCTTGTCTTATTCCAGAGGAGACTGGTACCTCGTCAGTTAATTTTCCCATTGTTTGCATACTGGTGACACAGTTAAAGTTTAGTTGTTTGATAACTAATTATTTTTGGATGGATATGATTTTGTTCCAATATGTTACGAGGATCCTCTAGTTTGACCCGATCAAATGCTTGCGTTAGATCAACGAAACAAAGATATATTGGTTTATCGTATTCGATGGATTTTTCTATAATCTGGCGTAGGTGTATATAGCATCCATAACCTTAACCACCTTAAAAGTGGTTGACGCCATCTAACATACAAAGTGATTTTTTAAAAAGTCAATTGCAGCAAGCCTAGAAAAAAAGCTATTCCGTCTGCAGTCAGCTGTAATGAGATTTGAATGACATTTACCTGTATGTCAAACTGTGTGACAGTTCAGGTAGTTAAAAATTTTGGCCCAACAAAATGTGAACATGAACAAGTATTTAGTTGCAACTGATTTGTAATTTATTAAGGTAAGTAAATTACAGGTTTTTCGTCAAGAT
>JABXWE010048797.1:0-15855 GCA_014611495.1 Limonius californicus
TAAGTTTAGGGTGCATGCTGCATGAATGGTTAGTGTGTATGGGACGCCCGCACCCCCCTGAAGTAATGCGAAAGCGGTTCGGGGGGGGGGGGCGGACGGTAGTATGAATGAATGAGAAAAAAAGATGTATACTCATAATACGTTTGAAAAAAACATTTGGTATCGAAATTGTTGATCGTGATCTTATATAAATATTTAAAATAGTTAAAATTTAAGATGTGTTTTAATTTTAATAATACCTTACCTAGAGTGAACGATTTTCTGTATTATTTTGCTAAATAGATTTCAAAAACATGTTTTAACAATTTTTCTACTGAAACATATTTTTTCCAATCTTAATTACAATTTATTCAAATAATATGTGGGAAATAATGCCTGTTTGATATGAAATAACTTCTCGAGCTGTTTGTACATAGTTTTATTTTACTGCCTCGATACAGACTCTTACAGTAAATAAGTTACCAAAAAACTTGTGTCTTCACACATGTTTATCGTATAGAGGTTACAAACAGACTGTCTACAAGAATTCGTACCACCAAACACCTGCAAAAGGGGTTGTAGTGGGAGATACAAAAATTCAAAAAATAAGGCGCGCAATTTAGGCTCCAACAATGCCAATGCGGACGGGTTTGCCAAAGTATGTTTAATCGACTTTCAATCTTGCTTTTTCTTTAATAGAGCATAATGCTCTGTTATTGGTTATTTTAGAAAATTAGGTTAGTGAAGTTTTTTAATATTACCCCCAGGTATTTTGTTTCAAAAAAATATATTTTTAGCTACCGATCTAAAATCAGTATTTATCTGGTCCAGATATTATAATAAACATGAGAACATAAACTAAATGAGTGCTATCAATTGCAAATATTGAAAATTGTAATCCGTTCATCCGCAAACCGCAAGTAGATATGTTCGTTTTTAAGATTTATTGTAGCCGCAGTATTACTGTCTGCAAAATATCTCAATGTTGGTAACTATTCTGGGAAATACTACTCTAGTGTTTTATGACATGTAAACATGATGTAAAGTCATGAGCAGTTTGTATTAAAGACAATGTTTACTGCTGGACTGCGCTCATAATAATTTCGCGATGCGACCTTAGCGTTATTCGGGTTAAATGATTCATGGAATTAGGTTAATTTTCAATGAACATTTTGGTTTCACGTTCTCGTTCCAGACGTGTAGTGATTGCGGACGACATTTATTGATCTGGTTCAACACCTACGGCCTGTAATTGCGTGAAATATGAATTTGCATACTGTTATTTAAAAGAAATTATACAAGACGTATGTAGGTCCCAATATCCAAAATATTAAAAAGTGATGAAATAGGGCAGTGGTAAATTTAGTTAATATGAACGCGTTCGTGAATTTTTATTCCTTAATGTAGATTCCTCAGTCGGTTGGCAACTAAATGTTAAACGTAATATTCATTGGCACTAATTGTTGTTTCGTATGATTTCATTATTAACTACGATTTTTCACTGTAACTACACAAAAGCAGTTGCTTGAGGTGTAATACGGAAGTATTATTATGATTCTGTTCATTGGCACTAATTGTTGTTTCGTATGATTTCATTATTAACTACGATTTTTCACTGTAACTACACAAAAGCAGTTGCTTGAGGTGTAATACGGAAGTATTATTATGATTCTGTTGGGTCTGTTTGCAAAATTGTGTACTTTTAGAAATGTTTCTTTCGCAAAAACCACAAAAGTTAATGAGATTGGGGGGAATTCAGCACAACACGGTTTTGAAGAACATCATGTCTACGTTTGAAATGATTATGTCCGCTATAAATAATTCGATGAAACCCTAAATCGGTTTGTATAATTGTTATCTGAGACAAGAAGCATTGCCAATAGAAGTGTAGTGCGCGACTTCTAAAAGTTATATGAATGGATCTTATAACAAGGTGACATTTTATTTTAGAAAATAGATTAAAGGCAGACATTACCAACATTTCTTGGAGTATGTTATCTTATATATATTTCGTTTTTGTAAATAAGGTTCTATGTACAGGGTGGGCAAATTTCGATGTTTGTATAGGGTAACTCGGTAATTATAGGAGATACAAAAAAATGGAAGGCATGTTCTCGATCTCTTTTTTTGAGACAAATTCACTGGCGGAAACAAAAATTTGCTATCGTCTTTTGTTTTCGAGTTACAAACAAAAGTTCGATTTTTCGACTTTTAGACACATGTGAATATCGTGGTTGTTTGTAAAGTTAGGAGAAAATAACTTTTACATTCTCAAGGCACTTTTTTCTGTATAATCCAGTGGCGTCGAAAAAATTTGAAAAAAAAGGTTTAATGTCGAGTTATGGCCTAAAGTTGTATTTTTTCAAATGGGAATCATAGTTGGCTATGGTTTAGTTAAAACGGATTTTTTTTTCTCTTTCTAACTATGTATCATATGTCGGGTAACTTTTGATGTGTAAGTCTTTAATAGCGAATATAATATTTTACTAGATTACTTTCTGTATTTTTTTTTATATTTTACCAAGTAGGCGGGTGTCATCTATGATGGTAAACGGAAAAAATCCAGGAAAAAAATCCATGAAAAAAAATCCAAAGGAAAAAAAATCCAAAGGAAAAAAAATCCAAGGAAATAAAATCCAAACTATAATTATAGTAATTTTTCACATGGTTTGTAACATTATGGCCGGTTGCACAAACGCTTTATGAAGTTTGCCATATAGTTACCTACCTTAAAAATAAAATTTTGGGGCAAAAATATTTTGTTACTTAGGTAGATCTGTATTTTGGTTATAATGCCCTTGGCTGTAAATTTTGACAATTTAACTATTTATTAATAATAAAACTTTTAATTAAAAAAATCCCTTGTTAAAATTGACAGAGCGTTCACGCAGCACAGTAATAAAATAGATATATGTGTATTGGTTAAGAAAACTGGCAAACAAATCACATTATTAGCAAAAAAATTATTTAAATAGAAAAAAGAAAAGTAGACAACAATACTGAAAAGATACAAAAGTTGTAGGTTAGGTTAGGTTAGGTTAGATTTGGCTGTTCAGGGACCTCGGTGGTCTAGTGCGAGAACGCATTGACCACTCGAGGTCACAGCAAATGCGGTTGCTCCGTTGGGGCGACCGAATCCCGACTGGGGCTACCGCATTTCGCTTAGTTAAGTTTAAGGTGCATGTTGCATGAATGTTTAGTGTGTAAGGGACGCCCACAACCCCCTGAAGTAATGCGAAAGCGGTTCCGGGGGAAGGACAGTAGTATGAATGAGCGAGAAAAAAAAAAGGTTTGGCTATTCAAAATTATAATCACTTCATTTTATAGTTTGGGTTTTTTTTCCTGGATTTTTTCCTATGGATTTTTTTTCCTTGGACTTTTTCCTGGATTTTTTTTCTGTGGATTTTTTTCCTTTGGTTTTTTTTTCCTACAATCCATCTATGACAGTGTTTATTCGTTTGCAAGTAAATTGCATATTAACGATTTTGTTTCCGTCATAATTACAATTAACTGATTTAATCGTAAAAGTGAAGATGTTTTAGTTTTAATAAATTGTTAAATTGTCAAAATTTACATCCAAGAGCATTATAACCAAATACAGATCTACCTAAGTACCTAACAAAATATTTTTGCCCCAAAATTTTATTTTTAAGGTAGGTAACTATAAGGCAAACTTCATAAAGCGTTTGTGCAACCGGCCGTAATGTTATAAACCATGTGAAAAATTACTATAATTATAGTTTGGATTTTATTTCCGTGGATTTTTTTTTCCTTTGGATTTTTTTTCATGGATTTTTTTCCTGGATTTTTTCCGTTTACCATCATAGATGACACCCGCCTACTTGGTAAAATATAAAAAAAAATACAGAAAGTAATCTAGTAAAATATTATGTTCGCTATTAAAGACTTACACATCAAAAGTTACCCGACATATGATACATAGTTAGAAAGAGAAAAAAAAATCCGTTTTAACTAAATCATAGCCAACTATGATTCCCATTTGAAAAAATACAACTTTAGGCCATAACTCGACATTAAACCTGTTTTTTCAAATTTTCTCGACGCCACTGGATTATACAGAAAAAAGTGCCTTGAGAATGTAAAAGTTATTTTCTCCTAACTTTACAAACAACCACGATATTCACATGTGTCTAAAAGTCGAAAAATCGAACATTTGTTTGTAACTCGAAAACAAAAGACGATAGCAAATTTTTGTTTCCGCCAGTGAATTTGTCTCAAAAAAAGAGATCGAGAACGTGCCTTCCATTTTTTTGTATCTCCTATAATTACCGAGTTACCCTATACAAACATCGAAATTTGCCCACCCTGTACTTGACAGTACACACCTTCACGTAAACAAAATGTAACCATCTTGTACTTAGCATTTATTTACCGAATAATTCCCATAGAAACATTTATTAATATAATTGTCCTCGTCTACTGTCATGGACAGTACAATTGCTTCTATGAAAATTTTACGGCATAGTTTCAGAAGTTCCTGAAATAATGATGAAAATTCCTAGGAAGGCAATCGTCACATATCAACCCACGCAAACGGAACTTTTGTTTATTAAGAAATTCTGGCGAAGTTTAATGTCAACAAACTAAAAAGTTTACTTCGAACTGACGATATTAATTTTAGTAAAAGTAAACAGTTCGTGCTCATTTTAATGCAATAATAAATTGGATTAGGTCCAAAGCTTTCGTGGATTGTAGTTGGAATTTAAATTGCAAAACGCTGCTTTGGACTTCCTAAAAGAATGCACTTTCCGTACATTCTGTTTTCTCCGAAAGATTGTGGTCTGTGTATTTACTCACAGAAACTAAATATTACAGGACTGTGGTTACTCAGTTCGTGACTCATCGCATTTTAGATGTTTTCTTGTAAAAGAAACCAGAATCTCGGAATTTTGTAATTGCCATTAATGAGACATTTTAGTTCATTAGAGAACTTTAATTGGTGCCTATTTATTAAACAAGCGTTAATTTTAAATTCGACATGGTGGATTTCATCCGTCTAATTTAGTTTGTTGCTGGTAGACAAATCAATTATTAGGGTCATTTCAAAAATCTCTCTCTCTCTCTTTCCGGTACCATAGGTCCTGTCGGTCCCTTCCGGTTCCCAGACGATTTCTCCAATGATTTCTATTCATCCATTCTCCTTGTTGTATATTTCTTCCTTCTATTGCTGTCTATATTCCTTGGAGACGGCTTTTTCTTAGGCTTCTTCTCTTTCTCCTTTCGAGGGAATCCATTCCATTGCCATTTTTTGGATTCGCCCCTTTTCCATTCTTTGCACATGGCCGAAGCATACCAATTGTCTATGTTATAGTTCTTCTACAATGTCACTGTTGATACCCATCTTTTTTTTATATTATCATTTCGCACTCTTTCAATTCTTGATACTCCAGCAGCTCTTCTCAAATAATCCATTTCTAACACTCAGTTTACATTTGTTTAGTTCTGTTAGTTGCCATACTTCTGCTCCATACAGTGCTACACTTTTCACCATAGTGTTGTATATTTGGATTTTTGTTTTTCTTGTTATGTCTTTGTCCCAGAGTATACTATTAATTGTACCAATTACTTTTTTACT
Organism: Limonius californicus; assembly: GCA_014611495.1. NCBI lineage: Eukaryota > Metazoa > Arthropoda > Insecta > Coleoptera > Elateridae > Limonius > Limonius californicus. The sequence goes on from JABXWE010048797.1 coordinate 5,576, forward strand.
CTTTAATTCTTTCATTTATTTTGCTTTCATTCTTTCTTTATTTCTTCACCTATCCTCGCTCCTAAATAAGTGTACTCCTCGCATCTTTCCATTACCTCTTCCGCATCCAATTCTAATCCTCCTGTTTTTGCAGTACGTAGCGGCAGATATTTTGCCTTGTCAATGTTTAATGTTAAACCCCATTTTCCGTAGTTTCCTGGTCATATACTCTACCTCATCTTTTTCCTGTGCTATTTCTACTTGATCGTCTACGAATTGTAGGGTATATATTCTGTCTCCTATAGGTATTCCCATTCCGCTGCATATCCTTTTCCATTCTGTTAGGGCTTCATCCACATAAACTTTAAATTACGTTGGCGACAACGGGCATCCTTGCCTCAACTCCTTCGATACTCTAAATACCTGGGTTAATTCCGCTCCATTCATGACTTTGGCTAGCTGTCATTCGTACACGTTTATCACGGCTTTAACCAGAGTTTGTTCTACTTTTCCTTCTATTACTTCCCACTTCTTCTGTATTGGAACATTTTTGATTGCTTTTGCTACGTCTATCATTACCAGGTGTAATTCTTTTCGTAGCCTATTTCTTTTGTATTAATTGGGATAATGTGAAAAGGTTGTCTAAGCAGGACCTCCCAGCTCTGAAACCGCTTTGTTTTTCTATTTCTTCTCTACCTTTGTATTGTTCTTCGACTAGATTTCATATGATTCTGCTGTATATTTTACTAAAACTAAACCGCAATTCCTCTATAATTGTGGCATATATCTTTTCTCCCTTTTCTGTGTATGGGTTATATCCAAGCTATTTTCCGTTCCATTGAAATTTCATCTCCATTTATACATTGATTTATTAATCTTTTCCTAAGCTGTTACTACATGATCGTCTGTGGATTGTAGGGTATATATTGTGTTTTCTATAGGTATTTCCATTCCGCTGCATTTCCTTTTCCATTTTCTCAGGCCTTCATCCACATAAAAATTCAAATATCAAATATAATTTTGAGTTTATTTTTGGTTTTAAGTGATCTCCTGTAACAGCAATACACTTGGACTAATATCCCAAAGCCATTTTAACATCACGGAACTATACTTCTTGAATTTATATTTATTTGGTAGAAGTCTTTTTCTACCTAGGCATTTTTTAGTCTTGGGAAAAGATGGAAGTTATGCTCCAATTTGGTGAATCTTGCAATGGAAACGACACTTGTACGGGCACGTGCACATATTGATGCACCCTTTCTTTGCTAAATCTGCCTTTTTATTACGAATAGTTGTGTCCAATTCTATCAAAGTATCCCCCGTTGTCTATGAGACCTCTGAAAGATAATTTACCAGCAGTAGTCTTTTAGTATGTACAAAAATCTAAACTATTGTCTGCCTATAAAACTTTACAGACATCGACATGATATTCAGCTAATTGAAGAAACAGTTTATTGTGCTAATAAGTTAATAACTGCTAATACGATCTCCACTTCATTCCTAAAACTTTTGAAATGCTCCTCGTTTGTTGCGAATCAACAAAATAAATAATATGCGTCGCGATAACGTTCATTTGAGATCACTAGCAGATGGTTTAGTAGATTACGCTGTTAGTAGTGGAATAATTAGGAAAGATTTAATCAATAACTTTTATTAAGTTAACGTTCTGGTATATCTCACTACACAAATTTAGAAAATTGTATTATTTGTAAAAAAGGATTTCACACGATTCATGTTATATGCTGTAACCTGTTTTTGGTTACAATTTCAAAGCTATTCTATAAATTCGATTACTGGAAATCTGAGATATATCATAAACGTTTTACAAGTAATTACTAGAAGCATTTAAATGCATTCTACCTAATAATTACAGCTACTTAAATTATATTTATCCATACATACTAATACTGACTAAATGTGCAAAATGTTAATGAATTGTTGAAATGCCATGTACACTGCATTCCGAGTACTTTTGAAATGATCCTTGTATATTGTGAATCAACAAAATAAATAATGTGCATGGCAATAATTTTCATTACAGTTAACCAGGAGGATTATACAATATTATTCTGTTAGTAGTGGAACAATTAAGAAAAACTTAATCGACTTAATTATGCTAACGTTTTGATATGAATCACTATACTATTAAAAAATTATTATATTTGTAAAAGGCCAATTCACTTGATTCATATTGACGCTGCAACCTGTTTTTCGTTACAATTTCAAAGTTAACATGTAAATTCCATTACTGGAAATTTGAGATATTTCATAAACCTTCTGCAAGTAATTACTAGAAACATTAAAAGCATTCTTCCCAATAATTACAGGTACTTAAATAACATTTATCAATATTAATTCTTTGCAAAATGTCTGTTGATTATATATTTCTAATCGTTATTTGTAGTATCTACGTAGGTTCATCAGCTGTAGATATTATTTTGTAATTATATATAATGATTTAATTGTGTGATTGCTAATTACGAAACTGCATGGCAATGTTCGGCGCACTTCAAAAGCAAAGTTGTAATCATCGATTAACAGTAGTATTTTTAAATATGAACGTGATATCATAGTATCTTAGGCACATGTCCCTTAAGTTAACAAATTTCTTAGCAATTTCCCGTAGGAACTCGTACATAGTTGTATGTAATTTATTCATAAGATTAACTACCAATTTTCTGACAAATATGAAATTTAATACACTTAGTATTTCGTATATCAGTGTTCAGAACTATATCTCAAAAACTTCACTCACTCGATACGTTAAGAAGTGTTTTGTTTTGCTATACGAACTGGCTCGTTAAATATTTAACACCTTCGTTGCACACGTTCTTCAGTCAGGTTACTTTATTGCAGCCAAGTAATTAGGGGATAGAATTAATAAACTCGATCCATCTTGTTTGTACAATTTATTCACATAATATACATATCTTGTAACTATAATTCGGATGTAGCTTCGTTGATGATCTTAATTCAACTGCCACTACTTTTTACCTTCAGTATAAAAGAAAACTTAGCTTACTAACAAAATTGGCAGGGTTGACAACAAGCTGCCACCCTATTGGTTAACATAATCGCCTTTTGTTTTACCGCCAGGCAAGCTACATTACATAATTGGCTTTGGTTTCGCCGCCAGGCAGAATATACGTGCCAGGTTGCAAATCTTGCAGCTTAACTGCTCCATTTGTTATAGGTATTGTAACATAATACTTTAATACTAGCAGGTCAATAAGTTAAGAGGGTTGGCCGACGCTTGGGTTAGGATAATTAAATAGGACAGTCGGCATTTCTAATACCGTGAGAAGTTTCAAGTCTTAATTATTGAATAAAATCATTCTTACTTACTTAAACACCTATTTAATATCCAAAATTCCCAAACCCCAATGAGGCATATTACAACAGAAGTTACAGTTTCTTAGGGAAAACAAGTTCGAAAAGTATTTCTTTCCTTTCTTCAGTTACAAAAGGTTTTAACACTTATTGATTCAACAGAATCCGGGAAGTACAATTCTTGTTCCAACTAGAGTATCGCAGTTGTTTAATCGATGGAGCAAGTTAGCGACTTACACTGTTAAAGTTTATATGATACTATATAAAATATATTCATGTAGTTACTTAAAAATTATTTTTAGAAGTGAAGTTGTATCATTTTGCGCATTACTTCATCAGCTTTCGGGTTAGGTCTTGATGATTTGATAAATGACCGAATGGTATAAGGTTACCGACTACCGTAGTGTTCTCTGCATGTTAATGTATGTACAAGGTGTTAATTCAACTGAAAGCATTAATTGATTGAACTACCTCATATATTTTCTCTTAGTAGTTACTTATTTACCCAGTAAAGGTAACACAACAAATTCAAATTTGCCTAAGAACTAAATAATATGCATTAAACATTCAAAAGTACCAACTGTAGTGTTTGCCCGGTTTTGTATACCTGTCTAAAATTTTGCATAATTTGTTGCAACATAACCGGATTTTCCTTAATTTCAAGGGTATGTGTCATAAACTCTGCTTTGTAATTCCCACAAGAAAATTAAGCCTTAGTTAAATTGCCCAGTGTGTGATGTTGATGTCACCCAATCGTCAACTGTGATGATGCGAAAAACGTGTTACGGTGGACATTCACGATGTTTCTTGCCGTATGTGCGGTTGCACCGTCTTGTTGAACATATCGGGAATTGCGAGCAGTCCAGTAGGGCATGCTTTGTTCACATTCAGTAAGATGAAAACGTGTTGACTATAGAGCTATTTGGATGGCAATATAGTTATGAAGGCTATATGATATATATAATAATAATTACACTGTGGTTTATTATGCCCAGCTATACATTAACGGAAAACCTTCTTTGGTGACCATATTCATGAAATTCGTGTGAGTGTTCCTCATCCCAATAGCGACTATTATACATATTAAACACGCCATCTCTGGTAAAGGATGCACATATCTTTCCAAAGAATACATCTTAAGAAGTCACCATTGATATGGATAAAGAAGGTTTTCTCATAGAACCAAATGTACGATTTTGCTACTAGGCTATTTAATGTTGCAGCTGTAATGTTGCCTGGTACTCACGGAGGGATCTTCGTGTGTTGCGTTTAAAATTTGCTCTTCCACTTGTGTTGTACGCCTTTGTCTTGATCGAACAGCGTTCGCATTTCTTTTGACAAACGAACCAGCTTCACGAACACGTTGGTTCAGCCTTCGAAATACATTTCCTCTAGGATCCCTCCGCTTTGGAAAACGTGCTCGATATTCTTGTTCTGCCATGTTAGCACTTCCGTTACAGAAACTGTATACCATGTACATATCGGTATACTCGTTGAACATAAAGTTCATTATAAGTGAACGAAATACGATAACAAAAAAAAGGCACTAATAAAAACTATACAAATAATCAGAGATAACACAAAATTAAATCAAGCAAATTGAATTAATTTGATTTTGTAGTGTCCAAATTTGGACAATACCCCAGGGGGACCACTCATTGTTTTACAATGTTTCAAAACGTATTTTTTATGAAAATAAGTTAAAAAGAAATGTTAAAAACAAACTTTTTAGGCAGAAAGACCACATCTACGGAAAAATAATATTCACAATTCTTTTTTCTAAATTGCAGCTTTTTCTATCAACAGATATTGCTTAATAATACATATTAAAATACATCTAAAGATATCTCTCTGCGAGTAGAAAACCTACGTAGAAACTTTTTCTGCTCACTGGTGTTGGTTCATGGTGTAAAAGTATGGCTATGGAGCTTGCCACTGCGTTTGTACAAGTCTGCACCAATTTGTACTTATATTATTTTTATCGGCCCAATGCGTATTAATTAATAAGTAAATATAATATTAAGAATTTTAACGCATTGTTTGATACGTATTTCAACGAAGTAAAACAAGAAACAACTAAGATTTTATACTTCTCTGGTTGAGTATTCTAATTAAATCTTCCCGATTGCTCAACGTACGACAAAGTGTGAAGATGTCACGAAATTTGACATATAGATCAAATATTCGCAATCACATTCGACGTGTGTCCAAAACCTAGACTCATCGGTACTGTTATTTTGAGGTATTGAAAATCGTTTTTATAACTTCGTTATTAAAGCTGTCGTTTTTAAAACACCTTTTGGGCCTTACAAAACTGTAACAAATCTTATATACATGGGGAATATCCTGTTCTATTTTCGTATTGGGTAGTTAATTATAGCTTGTGTAACAACTGTTTAGTGTACTTTTGAAGGATTACATACTGACATATCGTTAAATAGCTTTAAAATTAATAGTAAACAATTCAAATAGAGTCATTGATAGCTAGAAAGTAAACTTTATAGCATGATAAAGACTATTATCTAATATTTATTCATGTATGAATAATATAGTATGTAGCTATAGGCAAATTACCAAGACGGTGCATGTGCGTCGAGGAATTCCATGCTGTTCTTAATATGTTTACATTACAGAAGGTTTATGTTAACACAAAGATTTACGAATGTGGTTACAATAAACTTGCTTTTTAAACCGACGTTGGGCTTTTAGGTATTACATAAGATAATGAGCCTATATATATGTTTTTTTTCTAACGCATTTTGCAATTCATAGCCTACCCTAAGTGTAATATGTATGAAATTTTTATATAGCAGAAATCATAAACACTTTCCTCACAACGTATGCTCTCGTCGTTTTTATACTACCGTGAGAGTAATAAAACCCAAGCCAAAGACACCCTTGGGATTTTAAAGTCTTGTCTTAGATTAATCTGTAATTATGAAGATGTAAACATTATAAATATTTTTAACTGTCATACATTAATGATTGACAGTTTACATTTCAAATTTTATTATGATATTTATTTTATTAATTGATAATAGCAAAAGTAATTACAATTACATATTACAATACTGTGAAATTAAAGATGTTAACGGTGGAACATAACGTTTTCGTATTAAAATCTTATTTTCATAATGGTACCAAGAATGAAAATGATGAATGACAATATTCATTTGAAACCTACTTCATATAATTTCAACAGCATTATCCGATTGAGGCTACAAACTTCACCTATAACAATTTCAATCAAACTGTTAAGATTATTGTGAATAATTTAAAAAAAAGTGGAAGTGTTGAAAGGAAAAAGGTATCAGGAAGACCTGTGAAAACAACTACAGAAATTATTGATAATGTTAAGAATATCATGGAAGCAACTCCTAAGCCGATCACAAAACTAAGCCAAGAAATTGATTTGTCATACGATACTTTTCGAACAATTATTAAAAATATTTGAGAATGTTCTCATACAAAATGCAAATGGTTCATCAACTTTTACCGCGTGATTGCCAACCTAGAACAAATTATTGTCACTGGTTTTTAAACAACATTATTAATAATGACATTGGATCTTATTTGGTTCAGCGATGAAGCCTGGTTTCACCTCAATGGGTGTCTTAACAGGCAAAACTGAGAATATGGGCAACAGATAATCCGCATATGCTTGAGGAAACACCGTTAAATCCACAAAAGATAGGTTTGTGAGTCGTCGTTTCAAGAAGACGAATAGTTTACAAGTTTTTGCAGAAATTATAACTGCCGATTATTATCATCAGAATAGCTTAACCCCCCTTTTCAATGAACTTCATGATAATGAAATTAGAAATGGTTACTTCCAGCGAAACAATACCACTGCACATGCTATTAACCGTGTTACAATTTTTACCGGAATTTGTTTCCACCAAGGTCACGCGATATTACATTTCCAGACTTCTTTCCATTCCCTTATCTAAAAACAATATTATTAGTAATTGACCACAGAATCTAGAAGATTTGCAAAATGCTATTTCGCAAAGTCAGATGAACTTACCTCTGATACTCTGATGAACGTGTTTGAAAAGCTTAAGAGAAGAGTGCATTTATGTTCAGAAAACAATAATCAACTTTTTCAACATCTTTTTTAAAATCCTATATTTACTTTGTTCTGTAAATGTATATGCAACAATTTTATTTTATATACACTTATTTATATAGCCCATAACTACATAACCTCACTACTTCGACCACAGGGAGCACAAAACACTGGAGACGGCAATGTAACTTTGAATATAACTAAAAGTATAGACAAATACTGGCAAAATAAAATGTTAATTTTAAATTTCTATTAAATAATTAAATAAATAATCTAATAAAACTTAAAACGTAAACTGTCAATTATTAATGTATGACAGTTAAAAATATTTATAATGTTTAAATCTTTACACATTACAAATTAATATAAGACAAGACTCTGAAATTTCAAGGGTATTTTAATTCCTATGATATTTAATCACAAACATCTATCAATATTTGAAGAAATATTTGTCAATTTCACGTAAGTAAAGTGCATATGATTCCTAACATATAAATCTCAAAATATAATTTACGTGAACGACGTACAGTAAAATGGATTGCAGATAAACCTATATGCAGGCTGATTATCTCATGTGAATGACTGTGTATTAATAACTTGTAGTTATCTTTCTTTATTAGCGGTATGCTGTCTTATAGTACACAAAAACCAATTACCTAGTTTAGCACCAAAATATCAATATAGCAAAACATCACATATACTTTCAAACACGGTCATGTCAATCTAAAAGAAGAAAAAAGCCGTAGATTATGGTTGTTTTATTTTTTTTTGTAGAAAAATTACGAATAATTAAATAATAAACATCGCAACTGTAACAGTACATTACGTGGTCTCACGAATAAACTTACTTTTATTAGGTAACTTAATAAGAGTCAACAAAGTTTCATACTTTTTCTAGGTTGGCAGTAAGCCATAAAATGTGATAGATTAGGTACGTGCATAGGCGCAGTAATTTGGCTATAAACAGATACCCACGCGTTTTGCAAGGTATCTATCTGTATCTTCTGAAGAAAATAGAAACGTAGTACTTAATGTAAACATGTATGTATTTGCAAGGCAAGTATAAAAATGTTTTTCGCAATGTAGCTATACTTGTTGAATACCAAAAAAATTATTGTAGGATAGAACTGCATGTAACAGTTTCATAAGGAAATAACAAAAAAAAATTAAAGTGATTTAGCAGTAAAGACCCTGGGAAAGGTTTATGTCATTGTGGAAAAGTGGGTCAGGAATTGCTAAACAATGAATTGGAAGGATAGTAGTTAAAGTTATGATAGTACACAGCCCTAAGAAATATAAGATATGTTCTATTCTGTTCACGAAATCTATTTTTTTAACTTGCGGAAACATAGTTTCATTGAAACGATGAAGCAAGTAGTAATGTGTCTGCTACCCAATCCAATGCGGAAAGAGAAATAATAATATATTCCTTATATAAGGTAAACTATATAACATTTCTCTCAAATGCAACATTGGAGTTGCTTTTGAATTATCCTGTTTCTTTACAGAATATTGTATGGTGTTATGTAATACCAATTACAACAGGCCTTGACCAGGCGGGGTCACGTTTTATATTGCTTCAGAAACCTACAATTAATCTGAAAATGACATCTGAGTATAACCTTAACTAATCAGTCTTGACTTTGTGTTTTTCTAAATCGCACGGTATAACAACAATACGAATGATAAATGCTCAATTTTAATAAGATTTATTTGAGTGTTGCGGATACAAAATAAATGAAAACGATGAAAAACGGTGTTCCAAATATTGTTGCGAAAATTTGAGTATTGTACAAATAAGAGGTGTTACTACGGGAATATACCAAAATAGTAAATAATGTAAAAGGATTACCAAACGCAACTTCTTAGTCGTATTTGTGTAAGGCCTAGTCAAACTGTATACAGGGTAATTCATAACGTACTTAGGAAACTGAAAGGGTAGATAGAAAGGACCAAAATAAAGTTTTTTCTTTATAAACTTTTGACCAAAACCCTATAATAAGAATGTTACAGCAGGTTAAAGTTCTTATAGCTAGACACGTTTACTCATAAAAAACTTAATATATTACATGTTATTTTTCGTATTCTCTAACTTAATGTATTATATGGGCGGGCCGTTATAGGATTTGGTTCTCTTCAGCCCAGGGCACCCTTCCTTCTTGTGGGTCCCTGCTTCGATTTGTGGTAGTGGAGTTGGAGTTTTGCTTCCTTGGGTTGGTTTGCTGTTGGGGTGGCGGGTTGGATCTTCCTTTGGTGGTGTCTTCTATGGTATCTGGGAAATGGTTAAAAGAGGTATAGTGTTGCCTGTAATGGTTCGGAGGTTCAGAATACTGTGAGGAGAGTAGCATCAACAAGCTCGAGGAGGTCGTCTGGAGATCTGGATATAGACTTGATAAGAAGGCTGTTATGGGGTGCTTGAGCTTTCGGCGAGGTTTCCTGGGGATTGGGTTCCTGCGTTTAGGAGAATACGGAGTTTAGCTTGGGCTATGGGGTTGTTTCCGTTTAAGGCGCGGCTTATGTAGGATTTTTGCAGTTTCTGAAGACGGTGGTAGATGGGGGTGATGTCTGGGTTTTCATGGGTTAGAATACTGAGGTATCGAAAGCCGAGTTTGAAAATTCGACGGAAATTTTGTCTTTCTTTTTTGCGAATTTTTTCTACTGCATGGGGCGGAAGGGAGGCATAGATGGAGGCTCGGTACTCAATTACTGGGCGGATAAAGGTATTATACGTGTGGTGGAGGGTTTGAGAATTGCAACCTTGAAAGCGACCTTGGATTCGTCGAAGAAGGTTGGAGCTGTTGCGAACTTTTTGGGGGTTTCTCGGAGGTTAGGTTGAAGAGAGCAGGTATGGGAGATGGTGATACCGAGATATTTTACTTGGTTTGAGAGGGGGATAGGTTGG
>JABXWE010048799.1:0-13151 GCA_014611495.1 Limonius californicus
TCCTATTTGGGCGGTGACAGCTTTTTCCAGTAATCTTTAATCCTTTAACAACTAGAAGCTCTCTGAGCAGGTATGCGGATTACTGGGAAATACATTCCTAACACCTGTGCGTAGGTTGGGGGTGTCTAATTCAGACGAAAATACATTCACCGTCTCTATATTTAATAATAACGAAAAATAAAATAGAATCCTGGGAAAATCCCAAAAACATCGTTGAACCAGCGCCTCTAAGCTCTAAGCCTGTTCCTTCCCCCACGTATAGAATATTTGCTAATAAACAATTGCTTATAAATGTGTGATTCTGTTGATATTAAGTTGGTAGTAATTGCATGTACATTGGTAGCGTCTCATAAAAAAAGGTAACTTAAAAAATAACGAGTTACTTTGTGGTAACTTAGTAACTTATTCAAGTTACTATTATAATTCTGTAACTTAGTAACTTACTTAGTTACTTTTTTGCCGAGTAACTGATTAACTTACTTAGTTACTTTTTTAGAGTAACTTACCCAACACTGCTTAATATGAGTTTTGTTGCGAAAATACCATATGATTATGCTTTTTGTTACAACATGCACATCATCTTAAGAAAATCAAGCGGGTAGGATAAATACGTGCACAGTATTTCTAAAAACAAATGTCTTTCGTGTAATTGCATAGATATAAAAAAATTGCTAGTAACACTTAAACGATATAAAGTAACGTCTGAAAATTAGGTTTCTTTGGCCAATTAAGGAATCTACATTAACGGCAACCGAAGCACATTGTTTATAACGCTCCGATATGCGTTTAAGATAACTTAATTCATCATCGGCTATTTGGCGTTCTTTGCTAGATACGCGATCATAGGCTAATATTTCCTTTATTTTATTTACTAGCCTATGACTCGATCCAAATTCTTTAAAGAAATTCTAAACCGGCTTGGAAGTTCGAAATTAAGTATAACATTTTACTTCGGAGAACCATTATGTTTCTTTTGTGTCCCTCCGAGAGCTTATGGCTATCTACCTCAATGCTAAAAAGAAGTTGCAGTCAACGTAAACGCAAAATGCGTTTAGTGTACCGCAAAGTAAATTGCTTATGCAGTCTTGGCTTTTTTCTGACTTTAAGAAAATTAGATAAATCTTGATACTCGGGTTGTACACATTATGTTCTTAAAGGACGACAGTGTGCTGTATTTTTTTGATACTTTTGGCAATTTTTACATCTCAGCAGCTTACGGCTTTCCTTGATGATTGCGCTTTGAGTTTTCATCATTTTTTGTATAATTTTTTGGTTTATTACAATCTGGGTTATGTAGCCTCTCAGTTAAAAAGTAGTATGGAGGGTCACATATTATGATAGGAGCCTTAAGTAATAGCTTTTTTAGTGTGTAGTAGTGTTTCTTTCCAAGATATTTTTTTCGAGAATTTATTTAGAAAACGATTTTTCAGTTTATATTTCTCTGGAAATTATAATATATCCGAAGAAATTTGGATTTAAAAACAAGAATGAAATATATTAATTATTATATCATAAACATTTTTAACGTTTGATAATAACATTCAAATACAATAATATTATAAAAAAAATATGTGGCTATAGGATAAAATAAGGAATTAAGACTGACTTGTATTGTATGACCAGATGGAACGCTATGGAGGCCATTATTAGATCATTTGTAAGATTAAGGGGTTCTATTAGCACTGATTGAAATAGGTTTAAATAATATGTGGAATGATGAATACTTTAAAATGGCCGAAATATTATTAGTAGCATATTACAGTTCGTAAGAATATCCAGAGATAATCTCAGTAAAGAAAATTCTACATTACTGAAGGTGCTCTAAAATTAATAAAGGCTCTATAACCCATGAAGGAATTTGGCTTGCAAGGCGGAAGGCCAGATCTCCCGTATGCTTGCTCTCACACCCTGTTGTTGTGCGCCAAATTCAGGTGGTGATGCGGTGGGTACCACGCAGTCGCAACCTTATTGCTACCCCTTGTTAATTCGAACACAGGTACCTAATTATTTAAATCGACTGGGTAGGCCGCCCGCTAAGCATGAAGTCGGGGATTTAAACTCCAGATCTTTCGCCAGGCGACCTACTCATAAATTAAATAAATGGTTTCTTGTTGCTATTAACGAGGAAATACTTAAAAGACAAGACAAGATAATATCGTCAAAATCATTCAAGAGACGTCTCCTATCGATCTCTTTAATTCCCCCATTTTTTTCCTTTCCTCCTTGCCATATCTGGGATGTTATCTGTCCACATTCTCCTTGATCTACCGCTTGGTCGTCTGCCTTCCGTTCTTGCTTCTAGTATTCGTCTTGGGATTCGGTGTTCAGCCATTGTTTTTGTATGCGCATACCATTTTAGCTGTTAATTTTCTATTGTGGTTACTTGTGGTATTTGTTGCAGTTGGTCTTTAAAAGATATATTTCTTATTCTATCTCTTCTCGTTTTTCCAGATACTTTTCTTAGGTACTTCATTTCCCCCATAGTTATTTTGGATTTGTGTTTGTGCAGCATAGTCCAGCTTTCTGCCTCATAGGTCAAAATTGGGGCAAATACTGTGTTTTATATGTGTAGCTTTGTTTCTGTTATTATTTTTCTTTTTCCAATCATACTTCTGTTTATAGCGTAGTATAGTTGGCTAGCTTTGTTGACCCTATTTAATATTTCACCGTCTATTCTTACATCGTTTGTAATTACTGTTCGTAAGTACTCATATCTTAGTGTTTCTTCTACGTTTATGTTGTCTATTTTGATTCTTTGTGCTGGTTGGTGCTCTTGTTTCGATATGTACATTGTTTCTGTTTTGTCGATGTTGATTTTTAATGAAATTCTTCTATTTCCTCTTTCCACACGTTCACTGCTGCCTGTAATTGTTCTCTACTTCCTGGCAAGACCACAATATCGTTTGCGTAGACCATGTTTTGGATTTCTACCGCCTTCATGTTCCAATTGCATATCTTTAGCTTCCTGGTTCTCTGCTTACAGTTTATAATCACCGTTTCATAACCAGGATGAATAGTAGCGGACTCAGACTATCGCCTTGCTTGATCCCTTCCTCAATACTGAATTCTTCTGTATGTTCTCCACCTAGTCCCACTATTTCTCTCACTTTCTCTTATACACTCTCTGATGCTCTACTAAGTTTCTTATTCACATTCACATTTAGCTGTTCTAGTACTTTCCACATCTGTTTTCTAGACACCGTGTCAAATGCAGCTTTGAGATCGATGAAAGCCAGGTATAAATCCCTTCTTCTATTGATCTTTTTTTCAGTAATCATCCCTCTCTATATGCTGCTTGCTCTTCCTCTAGTTGCCCTTCTGTTCCTTCTCTCAGCCTTCTTCCTAATATTCTTGAGTATATCTAAGAACAAGATGAAAGGCATATGGCTCTGTAGTTATCACACTCAGTTGTTTTTCCCTTTTTATGTATTGGTACTATGTAGTTTCTTTGCCAGTCTTCCGGTATCTTCTCAAACTCCCAGGCTTGTCTGCATATCTTGGTCATCCACTTTATCATACAAGCTCCTCCATATTTAATTAGCTCTGGTGGTATTTGGTCGTTCCGTTTCCCATTTCTTTAATTGCCGCTTTTACTTATTCTGTTACATTTTGTGTTCGGTTGTCTTCAAGTCTCTGTTTTCAGTTTTGTATGGGGTGTTCTTGAATTTCTTGGATTTCTATTCCTTCATTCATTTTTAAACTTTTCTTCGAAATACTTTCTCCATGTATTTATGATTTCTGCTGTTTCTGTCTAAGGCTGTTATTTTGGTCTTTTATACTCCTTATTTGTTTTCTTTTGTGAGTTCTTAGGTTTTTGATAGTGCTCCATAGATATTTTTGTTCGTATTTATAACTTTCCTCTATTTTTCTTCCGCAGTCTTCCCATGTTCTTGCTTTTGCCTGTTTTACTGCCTCCACACAAACGTATAGATAATATAAAGTATTGTTAGCAGCCATTTTTAAGACTCTAGTGATGATGAATCTCTGGAAGAAGTTAGAAATTTTCCAGAGCTTCTAAACGCAAAGCTATCTCTAATGAATTTAATATTTTTGAGTCAACAGGGAAAAGAACACAAAATATTTAGAGTGTGTGTCATCAATTAGGTCTATTAAAAATGAAATGATTTTTCTATAGCCAGATATTTTCGTACAAAAAACGAAACAAGCTAGTCGCCGCACGTTTAACCGCGAGCTTTTATTAAAAGAAACTGCTATAACTTAGGAAATAATATTTTGTGAAATTTATGTGTAATTTTTTGGTAGCTACCATATTATACGCACTTCAGATATACGGAAATATTTAAATATAATTTGAATGTAATTTGCTGCAAAATAGTATGAACAACAAAATGTTTCTTAAGGTATACAATTTTTATTTATTATATGCATTTTATATTATTGCAAATATTTTATTTTTCATATTGCACAATAGTAATATTTTCCTCAAAATTCATTATTCTTCGACCAACAGTTTGATAATATTTGTTTTTGTTCAAGCGTTTACGTTCTCATTTATCGAACTGTATCGAAAACAGAACGGGCGAATAACGTAGAGTAAACAATCCGCTCCTTACGGAGCAGGATCCGAACGTTAGAATTGCAAAAATCAGTTGACAACTTAGTGTACGCCGAAAAGCGGACTGCCTGCACCGGCCAGCAGCTACCGCAATGTCCACTCGGTACAGTCGGACCAAGAACGGTGCAGCATTACCATATCAGAGCCTGCTATGCAAATCCACAATCAAAGCCGCCGGTGCACGTTACCATGGTTACCCCGACAATTGTTTATATGCCTCGTTTGTAGCGAGCTGCCTCTGCTTTTTTGTTTCCGATGCGTTTTTGTCCGCAGATTTTTGCTTGTTGCCTCTGAGTTATGGGTGTCTGACCGAGGATGGAAGCCCTACCTTCGCCGGTCGCCTTCGAGGAAGTGATTTAGGTTACGAACACGAGCGCACCGGATTTTTTTCTAACGTTATTTAGTGGAGTTGTAGAAACCGGAGGATCAATGATCACGATTCGGCTTGATTTTATCTTATAGTAAACGTTTCTGGAAATCTGAGAACCCTTGCTGATGGTAACCAAAATATTGTCGCGCTTTTTCGTTTTTTCATGAATACATTCACACGTATTTTATGAATCTTGTTTTTTTATTGAATATGTTTTAGAAAATGGTTTGATTATCAAAAATAGGACAACTTTGGCGGTTTGTTGAGTATAAAAATTAGATTTTCTATCTAAAAATACAAAAACTACTGTTTGGAAATTATTCTATGCGTAATGATGTTATTCCCATTTAGGCTTTACGTTATTTTTGATGGAAGTTTGAATACTATCAACTAGGAAGTCCCACTAAAGTGATGCTCCTGCAAGGTATAGTATATGTAGTTATACAAGCGGAAATATAATTTCAGTTGATATTGCGGTGTACATTCAGTTATTACAAAGGGACTTTGCAGTGCCGGATTTATCAATGGCCTTGTGAAAATTTAAGTATTAAAAATATAATACGAAAAGTGTAGCAGGATTGTAGGAATACAGAGAAACACAAATATATGGAGAAACAACTTGAAGGACAAAGGAATGAAAATCAATGAAGACGAAGGCAAAATTATGTACATCACCAAGGAAGACCAGGAAGAAAATATTAAAGTACATAAGCTGAAATGAAAAGCAACTGGAAGTAGTCGATAAATATGAATAAGTAGGAACTATCCTACCAGGGATGGGAAGGTGAATAGAATAAGTAAAGTCAATAGAGTATATTATCAGATTTACAACACCCTAATAGCAAAACAAGAAATATGCAGCAAAGCAAAAATCCACCAGTACAAAATCATATATAAACCAACGCTAGTTTATGGAGCCGAATCGTAAACAATGCTAGACATACATGGATCTAAAACAACGGAAATTAAATATTTAAGAATACTGGGGAAAACTAGATACCATAGAATCCGGAATAGGAGCATTAGAGGTGAACTTGACCTTCATTTCTTAGTAAATGATGTAGAAACGCAGCAACTGAAATTGTATGTAGTTAGAATGGATAACATACGAATTCCAAAAAACATGCTGGAATTAAAACCAGAGTACAAAAGACCACGGGGAAGACCAAGAAGGATGTGGGAGGAACATATAAAGAAACTGGCGAGCAGAAGAGGAAAAACCATCACAGAAGCAAGAATATTAGCTAGAGATAGAAATAACTATAGAAAATAAACAGAGAATGCAATTACATGAGGACCAAATCGAAAGCTCAACGTCGAAAGGTGTAAGAGGGTTTAGAGAAAGCCTAAGAAAAAGTTTATTAGCAATATCTATTTAAAACACGTTCTTCCTTGTTCTGTCCGTCGAAAAATCTTCATTGATACCATCACAAGATAATTTTTCTTAATATGTCGCTTTCACAACACAAAATCGTCAATGACGAATACGTTTGTTGTAACACTGTTATCCTGCGATCTGATTTTATTAATTTTATGCAGGAAAATGATCTGTTTCCTGCGCAATTCGTAACCATGTCAGAAATATGAGCAGAATAGTGTCCGGATTTGGAAATGCAGATTCGGTATTAACTTTAACCACCATTTTTGATAATATCTACCGTTGAATGAAATATATCATTTGCGTATAACGTAGGTCCGAATATAGAGTTATGTACAAGGCGTATCCAGGGTGGGGGGCAAAGGGGCGGCCACCCTCCCCCCTCCAAGGTGGGAAAGATTTAAAGTAAAACAGAAAAAATATAAACAACAGGAAAAAATGCATGCAGCGGTATGCAGATCTTCATTTCTTGTGTCAGAAGCACTAATTGCGATGTATTCCTCTATACTGGAACCCGTAGCAAATACACTTCAGTTGAATGTACTTGGCACAGTTAAAGCTAACCAGCACATTCAAAGTATTCTCGTCATGCTAAGAGAGCATCGGGAAGAGGCGGAGAACGTCACAGCTGACGTTTTGAAAGAAACAGGCGACATTGCAAAGCATTTAAATGTTGATATAACCGCCAGTCGCCACTCCAACCGGAAATCCTTTCGAATTTTGGAAAAGGTCTCTAATAATTCCTTACTTGGATTATTATATCATCTTAAGAAGTCAGATTTTCTGCAGACAAATCGCCTGCATTTTCATTGACACATTTCCATCCGAGTAACATGAGAAATGTTTCATTGGAGCAATGGAACGAAAGTACTTCATCTTGTGCAACTTTTTACAATTTGGAAGGCATTGAAGGAGAAAGGGAATTATGGTTCAAAATGTGGAATGAGGTAAAAGAAGCACCAGATATCATCGAAGTTTTAAAAAAGAGCTAATTGGTTTTTCCAGCCAATAGAAAGGCGCTGCTGATTTTGCTTTCACAGCCCTACACAAGCACTATAAAGCGTTCATTCAGTTCCCTTCGCCGAATTAAAACATGGCTTAGAAGTACTATTGGTGAAAATAGGTTAAATGGGTTAACCATGTTAAGCATTCATTGCCAATGGGTTTTCGCAAACAAGGAACAATTAGTGAAAGGTGTAGTTAGAAAATTTGCAACTAATCCTCGCAAACTACTGTTAAAAAATTAATTTGATTAATAAATAGTGTTCTTCCTTCCTAATTGTGTTTTACTGCATGCCCCCCATGGGCCGCCTTCCCCACGAAAGCAGTGAGATTCAAAAAGCTTCCCCCCTTCCGTTTTGAGCTGGATACGCTCTTGGTTATGTACATCGGGGATTCCCATTCGAGTCGCCAGTAGTAGATGGTACAACGAACGTTTTAGACGGAGTAAACCAAACGGACATATATCTCTTTGTAAAAAATATTGCTTTATTATTATTTAAAACACTGGGGCTGTTTTCTGAGTATGTATCGCTGATTTATTATTGTACTATTTTCGTATTTTTTAAATTTGTTAAATCCTTATTATGAGGTCCTGAAAATTTTGAAGCCCTAGGCTGTAGCCTAGTCAGCCTATTGGTAAAACCGCTATCCAATGCATTTTTAAATATGGTTTAAATTTGGTATTACGTATGTAGTTTATACATTTAGTATATCAGAGAACGATAAAAGTAACTTCTAGCTCTTCGACAACGAAATTTTTATGGAAAATAATTGCTTACATAAAAAAATATGTATAATTTATATTTATTCAGCGCCTAGGCTACTTAAAATATGCTCTTTGATCATATACGGTGCTATCATTAGAATAATAAATATAATATAGTTTTAGTTTTCCATTAATGCAGGCGAAAGTTTACAAACACTGTTTTTATGTACCTAAGTATAGCGATTACATAAAAAAGTTAAAAATACCTGTTGGTACTGGGATTCTAACACTTAAATGTTTTTGTCAGATAATATATAATAAGTGATATCATAGAGCAATAAATGGTGATATACAACTATTGCACCTGTAAACTATCAAAGAGCGTGTTTCACTTAGGCAATTATTTTACAGCGTTGAACAGTTATAATTTATAACTCTTCAACTTCTATAAGTTATAAGTTACTAATGTCGTCCTCTAATACATATAATGGCATATTTTGCAATATAATTGTAATTTACAGTTGCAAGTAACTTCTGTGTTTGTCTATGTTTAGTATTATGAGAAAGAATATTAGTGTTAATCACGTATATTTGCAATCAATGTTAATAGAATTATGATTACGCGAACATTTGCTAGAAGTGAATATCTACCGGGACGTTAATCATTAGATTTGGGCAGATAATGCACTAATATATGCCACAAAAAGCCTTTAATATATGCAAGAATATGCAGTAACCTATTGAGATATGCACTTATCGGATGCACTAAAAAAAATTTTATTTATATTAAATTCCTTTTTTTTTTTATTTAGTTTTTAACCAGTTCAACAATTAACACTGTTATGCATGGTTTTGATAATATTGTTCGGTTTGGTCTAAATATGTGAATTGGCTCGGAGGAGGCTGGTTCCTCGAGTTTATTAGGGTTCAATTATTATGCACTATTTATCGTTGTCTTTAGAGATTTGTTTCACTCACTGTCACTATTGTTGCCATCGGAGTTTGATAACAGGTCTTGTGGTAACCGTCGTTTCAAGCGGATGTGAATGTTCCTGCGTCCTAGCTGATGAAGGATGTTGTTATAACTGAAGCGTAGGTTGTCCAGAAATTTGATGGTTGTTTTCTTGATGAATTTTTCAACTGTGTCCATTCCGAGTTCGTAGTGTATTTGCTGATTCCGTACGAACCATGGGGCTTTTATGGCCAGGCGCAAAATCTTGTTTTGGAAGACTTGAAGTTTTTTGATGTTGGTTTGTGATGTTGTGCTCCAGACAGGGCAGGCGTATGTGAGGATAGGTCTGAGTAGCGTTTTGTACAGTAATGTTGTACATTCGGTACGTAGTGGGGTATTCCTGTTGATTAGTGGATAGAGTAATTTTAGTCTTGCGTAAGCTTGGTTTAGTTTATTGTTGATATGATGGCTCCATGTCAGACGGGTGTCCAGGTATACTCCTAGGTATTTGGTTGCTTCTTTCTGTGAATTCCAAGTAATCTCGCTTTCTTGAATTTTGATCTTATATTAAATTCCTAAAAATTGTTTATAGCATAATACGATAAATTCTGGCATTTATTTTAAACTGTAATTCACAAGTTAAAGCAAGTTTTGAATCAAGTGTTGTCGTATTTTGTTAGAAGAGAAATAATACAAGTATTTTTAATTACAAGAATATACAAAAAGGTGCATGCCCTACATCACACTAAAAAAATGTTTTTGAAATTTGAAACTAGATACGCGAAAAATACAGAACATATAGGAGAAACATAAACAACAAATTATGCATAGGTACAATATTCTATTTACAATCTATTCTTTATTAGTATGTTTTTCAATATTGTCAACTAGAAATTTCTGCCGTTTATCTTCCAATTCATTTTTATAGCTGGAAAAACTTCTTTCTTCATCACACGATGTTACTGGGCAATATTTAAACAAATGTGATTTCTTTACACCGAAACATTCGTCGTTGAAGTCGTTGATTAAAAAATCTCCATTTAAAATATTTTTTATCAATTTTAGAGTTGAAAGTCAGCTGTTTTTCTGAATTAAATCGTCAATTTTATTACTGGATTTTTCACATATTTTACTGTTCTTATTGAGAATGGAATTAAAATCTTCGAATAATTCCAAAGAATCCACGAGAAGTAGGTTTTGTGTTTCCAGTTTATTAATAATGTTGGGAATTTCAGAAAAATGAGCCTTTATGTATGATAATTGAGATTCTAATTCAGAACTTTTCAAAATACCTTGACAATCCGCCTCAGGCTGAGCACAACTTGAATCAAAAGAGTTAACAACAATTTTAAAACCTCCAATCATCAATCTGGTAAGGATTGGCCGTTCTTTGTAAACTTCGACGCGAACTAGTGATTTTAGGAACACTTCCCGTTATTAATTAGTGTATTCACCTAAGGAAACTCCCCTCTAATTGTTTCGGTCACTCTATTCATTGCATGAGCCAAACAGGTCACTTGAATTATATTAGAAAAGAAAATGTTAGGTTTTAACCAATTTTCACCATGTATGCTGCGCCGTCAGTTACCATGTATAACATTTTTTCTGATGGTATTTGGTTTGGAAAATATAATAATGAAAGGGTTTCCTTAACCAAACGTGAAATTGTCAAATGGTTGGTTTTTTCGAGTTGTTTAACAGCAACTAAAAAGCTGGAAGAAGAATTTCCGTTCAAGACCCCAACAATAAAATTCGCAATATATATTTCTTTGGCATCGGCGGTTTCGTCAACACTAAACCAAATATAATTATTCGAAATAGCGTTCCTAATTGTTAGAAAATTTTTTCGTATACTTTTGGAATGTGCGTTCTGGAAGCTGTTCTCCGGGAAACAACTTTTTCTCTTGTATATTTTTCCAAGAATTGTTTAAATTCTGGAACGTCCAAATTATTTAATGGAATGTTGCACGAAATCATCATTTTACACAAATCGTCATTAAAGTTGCTAAAATTGTCATTTTTGTGTAAACAATTCAGCAATAATTGTTGTTGTGGCTCGTTTGCACTATTTTTCTGTTTTGATGTGGGCCAGTAGCAACGTACTGATCAAGTTGAAACTTTTTATTAACGTTGATATGTAAAAATAATAACTGAGTACAATAATTTACTAGAGCTTAGAGGATATGGCAACTAATTGGGGAGTTTTGCTGATTCCTTTGCAATATTACATTAATTAAATCTCTAATTTAATTCTTAAATCCCATGACTGATGATAATATCAAATAACAAATTGGAATTTAATCTTTTAATTTGACATTAAGGGATGTTTTCGGTTGCTAATGATTAAATAGAAGGAATATTTTATTAAATTCAAATAACGGGATACATACCTCTTTTGTGCAAACGGTACAAAACACAACACTTCCATCATATTTATAGCATGCGTGCGGCTTCAACCACTTCTTAATTAAATCATTTTTGAACTACCAACTCTAGGCATTTTCACAAATCTTGGGTTGATACTTGCAGCTCTGTCAAAAAATAAATGACGCAAAAAAGAAACTGAAAACCTACCAACCCTTTGGTAAGCACTAAATATACAATAACGTTATTTTTTAAGAATCAGCAAAATTCCCAAATACGTATAATTTTTCAATAAATCTGCACTGAATGCCTAAGAATCTACCCAATTAATACCGTGTTTGTCCTATAAACTAAATTTGCGTTTACGAAAATTTTCTATAGTCAGATATTTAGGAAACATTAAATTATTTCCCCGTAGAAATTAAAGAATATTCACTTATATTTTATTTCTTAATTTTTTTTGTTGGAGTACCCATTTTCAATGCTGTAAAAGTCAAAATATGCATGAACCCCACATGCGGCAAAGTTGTAATATATGCAAAATATGCAAAAAAGTATTTACTTTATATGAGTAACCTTTAAAAAACGTGTATACACGAAAAATTAACAAGTTATGCTCAATAAGAAAAGATATGCAAATATGCATTTGCCCAACTCTATTAATCATACCCAACTTCTACTTATTGAAGATTTTGGATAAAATATATATATATATATATATATATATTATTGTGATATCGGTTTGGGGTGTGAAGGTGCTTCAATATTTTATTTTTGTTCAATAAATTTTATGCTGATGATAATAAACCAGGGATGATGTGCGATGTGTAGCTTTCTATAATCTGTTTCTTTTTCGGCTTAAACCTATTCTAAAACATATTTTAAATCATTTATTTATTTATTATTAATGTTTGGGAATTCTTATCCATTACATGCGTTGTTCCGATGGTTGTTGATATCATGTAATTTATTTATAGATAGGAGGTTGTGTTTTGAAAATTTTTATCGTGATTGGTAATTGAGGAAAATAAAAATTTATTTATTAGTTACGAAAAAATATTAAAAGAAAACAAGAGGTGTATCAATTTGTGTTCCTCGTAAAACTCGAAATTATTATTTATTTAGTTACGAAAAATATTGGAAAAATTGAAAGTATTTAAGTATTTCCTTTGTGAGTTGATCAATAAATTGTCAAAGGAATAGTGGATGAGTTTGAATTTGTTCTTATGCAACAGCAATTACTTGTGGCTTCATAACTGTGAATTATATTCTGGAAGATTTGGAAAGTGCAGAAGTAAAATGTAAGGTTTGCAAGTTAAGGTAGAGAGGCAATAGCGGAATAAGTACTGGACAGAGCCGGGTAGTTGGCTAGTATAACTTTGGACAGCTGGAAGAAATATTTTGGGCCTGACTGGTGGTATTCTACGAAGAAAGAAGACAGTGGACTGTCTCTGTGACGACGAATAAGGTGGGTGACATTTGAAAGTTAAGTTTGACAACAAAAGTGAAAATTCAATAGTGCCATTTATATATTTAGTTTATAGTTCTGACATTTTGTAAAATCAAAGGGCACTCATGATATGGATTTTTAAATTAAGACTTCCTTTATAGTATTCTCCGTACATTCATTATTATTTTTAAATTAAACAGAATTGTAGCGAGTTCTTAATACAGCATTTGCCCTGAGAGTCTCATATAGCCATGGTATAGATTGTGAGTTACATTCATTAATTTTAATACGTTATTCACAGTAATTTCTTTCTTTGTTTGCTGAACGTATTAAATTAGGTAGGTGGTATACTA
>JABXWE010048801.1:0-12774 GCA_014611495.1 Limonius californicus
TTTTTTCGATGAATTTTCGATACACCCCCGCATTCCAAAGCGCATCAAAATCGGAGCAATACTTTCGGCTGTAGGAGCGTCACATACGTACGTACGTACATACCCACCCACAGACAGACATTTTTTAAAAACCACTTTTTTGGGTTCCTACAGACCCAAAACGGATATTTCCGTTAAAATCTCGATTTCGAAAATTTTCATGAATTCAATACTTACCCTATACCTATAAGGTATGGGAAAGTAATTACCCTATACCTATAAGGTATGGGAAAGTAAAAATGTCATAGTTTTAACACCCTCACCCGCAGCTAAGCAATCTTGTAAAATTCTTTAATCTTTTACAAAGATGTTACCGAAAAGAGCGACTGTATTGAATTACAAACACCATTGTACGCACTTCCTTATCATTTATTACAATTACCATGCCGCCAATATTTAAAAACCATAATATTTAGTGTACTACACGTCTACTACAAAAACAAGTACCTTTTTTTACTGATTTACATGAATAATGCAGTATGTTTTACGATGCTTTCATATTTTTAAGATTATTGAATGCATGCGTGTAATAAGGAATCTACAATTACTTTTTTTATTCAATAGATGCCACTCCGGTTAAGTTCCTAATACCCAATGGTATGACATCATCGAAAAACAAAAAAATTTTTAGCAAATACATGATATTATTTTGTAAAAAAAACTGTTGGAAATTGATGTCATAGGTATTCTTTTCAATTTTTATGTATAGCCAATATAAATGAACGACAAAATAGAAAAATATACCGGGTAATCTACTAAAATGGAATCGATTGATTTCAACAAATTAACAGTCTTCTGTACCTTCGACTAGCACATAACCTAAAATCTAAATTTAACGGGCAGAGTGCTTTATCGGAGTAAAAAATAAATTTCATCGTAAAACTTGTAATTTATTATTTCAATGCATAACCCCCATAAAACTTCCCGCCTTAGAAATAATATAATTAATGCAATTTTTCGACTATAAAACAACGCAACATAGTTTAGTTTTTAATATGTCAATTTTCAACCGTCCTCCTAGGAAGGCAGCAATCCCCTTCGCCTTTATCTACCGACGTCTATGTACTCACATATTACAGAATGTGTGGGACGCATCAAGTATGTCTCGACACACCTTTGTGTGTTTCTCAGACTTTTAAAATTATCAAACAAAACCTGGAACGTAGTTTAAGAGTTCAGCTAATTAATTATTAAAACACATATCATTAACATTCTTCCATAAAACAAATTATACACCGTACTAATCCACGATAGTAATGAACATGTTTCTCGGAATTACGAACCGAGATTAATATTTTATTTGACATGCTTTAACAAGAATATTGCATTTCATATTAGTAATCAATAAGTAGATAATGTTTAATTAACGTCAGGGCTGCTCGTCCAACTGCAACGAATTTTACAAGCCTATAGTATCTACGGTAGCGGTGATTGACGTAATGCACGCGATTCCTTCTTTTTACTATAAAAAAGCTTTCAAATAGATGGGCCGAGAAGAAATGAATGAATGTCACTCACTATCCATAAAAGTCGCCTCTTTCTTGTTAGATTTGGTAGCTTCTAAAAGCGATATTTGGTTTGGTTGGTGTCAATTGTTGATATATTATTCTAATCTTCTTGCACATCACAACAGATAAAGTAGGAAGTCTATGGAACTAGTGAAATCATAATAAATATTTGCATCTAATTATAAATGTTTTTCTAACATTAAGTATCAGACGTATTCCAGTGGTAGTGCATGTGAGAGGTAGTGTGTGTTGCCTACTTGTTTAGATTAAGGCACATTATTGAAAAATAGAGATTCTGTATAAGTAAGCGGAAACTACATGATTTTGCATAACTTTTACATGTTAAGTTTTTGAAGAAAATACATGTTTATAGCCATCAAAAATCAAACAGTAATTTTTAAAATTCTAGAATGTATATGCGAGGAGTAGCTCAGGAACTAAGCGCCGTTTATACTAAAATTTAGAACAGCAGAGCACAATTAGCATATCTCGATTCTAATAGGTTCCGAAAACCCCGTGGAAGCAGAAACAGAAATTAGAAATGATATTTCAAGTTATATTTTTCTCAGAAAAACCTAATTTCAAAACAGTTGGATAGAATTATATTCCCTAATTCTCCAGCCGAATACAGGAAACAACGAAGGAAAGCAAAATAAATATATAGAAGAACGAAAAGACAATATAAGGAAGTGGAAGGAAGGAAGAATATAAGTGAAGTAGATACGAGAAGGAAATACGAAACTTCTACCGAGAAATAAAAAAGCGACAAAGGTTTACGTGGGTAGTGTTAGATATTACTAAGATAAAGAAGGTAACCTAACTGGAAATGAAGAGTAAACAGTAATAATATGAAGAGAATATTTTGATAAAGCACTAAACAGTAACAGCATCGATGACACAGCAGAAGCTGAAGAACAAAGAGTTGAAGAGGAAAGAATGGAAAGGCAACTGATAGAATGAGTAAGTGTACCAACAAAAATGAAGTGGTCGAGGTAATACTAAAACAAAAAAAGTCGCCAGGTGAAAATGAAATTGCTGAGGAATTTACGGTATATGGAGGTGAGTGAGGAACTACAAAAAAAATAAATGAACTAGTCGAGCATGCACAGGATGAGAAAGAGATGCAAATGAATGGATAAATGCAATAAATACATAAGAGGGATGACAAAACTGACTGCAGAAATTACAGAAGTAATGGCAACGGCGATAAAACAAAAATTAGGAGGCATGCGGAGGAAAATTTGGGCGACCACCAATTCGGTTACTTATGATTCGCTTAGCAGAGAAAAGTATATAAAGACATGGAAGACCCGGGCAACTGATTCGTGTGATTAAAGTGCCCTGGACCTCTCCAAAAATAAAGTCTATATACCGGAAATTCTTTGAGAGTATTGAGGTACAAACAAGTATTAGACAGGGTGACCCGCTGTCAACTGTGCTTTCAATCTTATCCTAGAATACATGATTAGAGACAGTCTCTAAAGGATCAATAATCAGCAACCGTCACAATGCTAACAACTGAACTAAAAAACCTAATAAAGAAATTCGACAAACATGTCAGAAGTAGAGGTTTACACATAAATGAGAGTAAAACCAAATTACTAACGAGAAGAAGAAAATGTAGACGTAAACCTAAACATTACATTAGAGAATGTGATGGAAGTGGTCATCCACAGGGTGAAAGATTTTGTGTTCTTGGGAGCGCTGATATGTGAGCAAGGAGATGAAGCAGGCAAGAAATTGGTGTGAGGTTGATTGTAGGTAACGGGTGTGCGGATTTAATGAATCATGTGCTAAAATCTAAACACGTATCGCGAGCTACCGAGTTGTGAGTGTGAGACAGTGATAAAGTCAACGGTGGTGTATGAATGCGAAACATGGGTGTTAAACAGAAAAGAACAAAGCAATCCAGAAACATGGTAATGAAAATTTCTTACAAACATTTTGGAGGGAAGAAAGTAGGCGAACAATGGGAAAGACTCATAAACGAAGAAGTACTAAATATGTTAGACCAACCAAGTATCACACAAGTAATAAAGGCACAAAGACTAAGGTGACTGGGATATGTACAAAAACTTGGAGACAAAATGTCAAAATGTATCTTGTGCAGAAAGACGGATGGTAGCAGAAGAGTAGGTCGTGCAAAAAGAAGAAGTATACAGGCTATTATGGAGGATCTCAGGGAGAAGGACATCTTTAACTGGCAATCCAAGACAGCCGACAGTGGAGGAAAATGATACAGCAATGGGGCTAGAAGGCCTCTAAACCATAATTATATATAATACTTGCAATATTCAACATTCGTGCCTGCTTATAGATGGCCAGAAGACCTAATTCAGAGAAACCTAATATACTTAAAAGGCCTTGTAAATCAATTGGCTGGAGCTAAAAGCAATGCAAATGTTTAATCGCACGTTTTCAAAATTGTTATATTCAAACACACCTAATCGCGTTTTTTGTTTAAGCTTCGTAAGCCTGCAGTAACTGTTTAAAAAGTAGTTTTCATAGAAATTCATAGCTTGTTGTTTATGATGGGATCAACATTTTTGAAAATTGTGCTGCTTTTTATGCCACGTGGCTGATTATTGTATTGCCATTTAATTTTCAGGTTACTGGCTGTAAAATGGGGAACAAAGCCTTACAATAAGCTTTTGGTTGTTGTTGGAATCTGAGGCTTTCAATGCGTGTTTGATTTCCTTGTTACGTGTTCATAAGATAATCCATTAACACCATCGTCGTTTTAATATATGTGATGTGGAGTACCAACGAACGAGACAAGCAAAAATGCGACAAGGAATGATACTGAAAATTAACAGAATGTACAGAAAATTATAGTATAACCACCTCCAGAAGTATTTAACTCTGAAAATACACTTTCCAATCTCAAGAAACTCAAAATACCTAAAAATATCATTTTTCGCTCCCTATATAAGAACATTATCTAAAGACCACCAAGAGGGGCATAAGTATCATATCTTAATGGTAACCTGCAAACATGATGTGGCCAGAGTATAACACAATTATGACCTGATGGAACAGAGCATTAGTACAAGTAACATACTTTCGTAAATATGCGAAAACAGTTTGCAGCATGAGAAACCCCAAAGAAACTACTTCGCCCGTTTCTGTATACATTCTTAATCTCTTTGAACAGTTAATTCATATGGTAAGCACATATATTGAAAACCAAAATTTTCCATTTCAATTACTTATAGAAAATATTGTCACATTTGGCATTTTATGAAGAATTTTCTTTATACGTTGGCATAAAATATGGAACAGTATTATCTAATATTAACACCTCTGATCCCTTGAAGTCTAATCCGTTCGCCTTGCATATTTTAAAAGGTGGTTGCATATGACATGGGCTGGGTTTCTAGAAACCAGCAAACCAGTTTTACTTATCAACCATACACTTTTTGATAGTATTCCAAAGGAGCCCTAGACTTGCTCGATAAATATTCAATAAAAGGTTAATTAAACCAGATGTAATTTCACTGCTTCGCTCTGCAAATTTTTAGATAGTATTCAAGTCGGGTTGCGCTCGTGATCTCGAGATGCGTTCATTTATTTTCGTTTATTGCGAACGACAGTGGAACGCGTGTTACGCATCTCCTGGCTGCTCTGAGAACTAGTCACGCTAATTCCACCCCCGCATTTCCACGAATGCAGCTGTATAAGTGTCTAGAATACCAAATGGAATTCGAATTTTGTGGAAAATATAATCGCCCATTGTGTTCATCAACGTTCCCGCTTTAGTTTCTATTTCTAGTAATTGTAATTATTGTAGGAATCTGAAAAGGGGTTTGCGATTCGAAAACGATCAATAAGAAGAAGTAAATATTGAAATCTAAAATGTTAATTTCTCAAAATAACTATATCAATCAATAAAAACTGACCATGTTTTTCATGACTGCAACCCTTAAATTTTAGAAGAACCGAACTGCCAACTATTAATCGTCCTTCGTTGATTCAAATTGTTGAAAAATAACAAACACGTTTATTGCGTTATTCTCGTAAACGAATTAATAAATATCCCAGCGTACCATACTCCTATTCCTTAAAATGTCCTTAAAATCTGTTGATGATTGACTATGTAATTTTTAAAGGGAGAAGCTTCTTACAAAATAATTTCGCACGCTTGCGTATTTAGCAGCAGTTGAAGACTGGTTTACTGAAATTGCATTTATCTCAGCGTCGTATTGTCTTCAGTGTCTTCTACATCCAGAAAATGCTTTCATGCGAGATGAGTTTTTAGCCAAGGGAATAAAAACAGGTGCAGGAAACAAGATCTGGCGACCAGGCAAATGTTCTGCTTTTCCGCCGTAAATATTTTCATGGTTAACTTTTTGTAAACAGGCGTATTGTTGTGGTGCAGAATACGCTTATTTTACTCGATTCTACTTGTAAAAGCAGAACCTTTTCGTTTAGCATATTTTCTGAGACGTTCTGTTTCCCACGTTACTGTTTAAGTTTTTGCTTCAGATAAAAAAAGGAAGTGCAATGCTTATATATCCGTTTTCGACTTCAAGATTTCACCTTCCTTCAGACGTTTTGGTTTGTTTTGGTTGAAATTCAAATCTTTACGAAGCCCCCTCAAACATTTGAGCAGTTTCAGGAATGTTTCAAGGTTCATCTTTTAAAAAATATTTACTATTTTGTCTGAAAAAAGTAAATCAGGTTACGTAAGTTTGACCTCGTATATCAAGATCTTTAATCGTTTGATCTATTCCCAAAGCTGTAAGTAATTTGATTCCACAGCACAGCTTGAATTAAGCTATTACAGCGTCCCCAAACTACGGTAATTGAGGTAGTACATATCAGATTTTGTGTAAACAAAAAACATTTGCCCAGCCCAGCCGTAAATACACTTTATAGTAGGACCTATAATGGTAGTCCTGAGCAAATTATGACTACAATGTTGCCAGTAGAACTGATTTTTCAGTATATTTAACGTCATTTAAGCCTTCTTTTTGCATACGGGTTCATTTAAGTGCTTTTATATCTTACTAACCGATTTTAAGTAGATTGACTATCTTTGCTAAAATCAACCTATTAAACTAATTATTTTTGTTTATTATAGATGTTTGATATGCTTGTTCTAATGTAACTTAAAAAAACATAAAACAGTTATTATATTGCTTGTTTGTATCTATAAAAACCGCAAAAGAGTATTGTGGTGACAATGTTGCGAATACTACTGATCAAACTAACTGTTCTGATTTCTCTGAAATTGCTTGTCTAAATGTTAAATAACACGTAAACGATTTTATCATTTAGTATATGTATAAGAATCACAAAAAATAGGTTAAGAACGTAAGGTTGCCAAAACTACTGATTTTTTAGTAGACTTACCAGCTCCTAATTAGTTTCTAAAAGTTACTGATCAATTTAGCTATTTTGATTTTGTACAAATTTTGGGTATATTGATTTAATATTAAAAAAAACTTATAATAATTATCTCCCCTATTAGTGGTACAGAGTTACTTGCTTAAAAGAAATGTTAAAACGAATTATGATTGCTATGTTACCGATGCTACAGAGATTTAAATAGATTTATCGCCTTCAGTTATTTTCTAATATCTGTCAATCAAACGATCAAACTTTGATTTGGAATTTTGAACACACTGGTTTAAAAAATCATAAAATATGTAATTGTTATCTTCTTAATTAGGATACTAGTAGGTTAGAATCACACAAGCTATTTATGTTCGCAACGTTGCCAATACTACTGATTTTTAGTTAGATTATCCACCTTCACATATTTTTCTAAAACCTGCCATTCGAAGTACTTATTCTGATTTTGTACGAACTATGAATATACTTCGCTCATAAAGCATATATACAATAATGCAACATCATGTGTCAGGCTCCACCAAGATACAGACAAATTTCCTATGAAACGAGTTCGCCAAGGCGATAACATATCACCCAAACTCTTCACTACGCTGCTAGAGTTTGCTTTAAAAAAACACAATTGGGATCGCTTACGAGTTAACTTAGATGGAGAATACCTCAACCACTTACGATTCGTGGATGATATCATACTCATCGCGGATCGTGTTGATGATGCATAAAAAATGCTAGATGACTTAAATAATTCTACCAAACAAGTCTGACTCAACATCAATTTTTCAAAATCCCAATTTATGACACACCCAGTACCCAGCTCAGGTATATCGGCAGAAGGCGTCCTATTAGAGCAGATGTCATCCTATACATACGAAGGTCACGAGGTTAAGATTAGTAAAGATAACCAAACCCACGAAATAACAAGAAGAATAGGACTAACATGGGCAACTTTTGGTAAATTGGGCTACATATTTAGGTCAAATATTCCTGTGTGTCTGAAAAGGAAGGCTTTTAACATGTGCATCCTTCCGGTCTTGACCTATGGAGCAGAAACATTGACATTGACAAAGAAGACCGTTTCCAAAATACAGGTCGCCCAAAGACGCATGGAGCGGTCAATGCTGGGTATATCTATATCTATCTAAGAGATAAAGTACCGAATACCGAAATACGACAGAACAGGAGTGGAAGATGCCATCAACAAAATCACCAAACTTAAGTGGAACTGGTCGGGCCACGTTGCGAGACTAACAGACCATAGATGGACCAAAAAACTATTGGAATGGCGACCAAGATCAGACGCCTACCGAAGCAGAGGTCGCCCTTCCTCACGATGAACCGACGATATAAGGCGCATTCGGGGAAACTGGATGCAGGTGGCCAAAAATCGCGATAATTGGACTACAATACGGGGTCCAGCTGTGGACAAATATATAGGCTGACTGATGATGAATATACTGGTTTATATATAAAACAAAGATAAACCAATTGTTATCTTTCCAATTAGTGCTACTAGTATGTATTTGTGATACGCAATCAATGTTGTCAGTACTACAGATTTCTCAGTAGATTAATCAACTTCTAATCATTTTATAAAATCAAAGATTCAAACGAATCATTTGTATTTTGTATGAATTTAGAACATATTGGTATAAACATTACAGAGAAAGATAAACTTGTTATCTTCTCACTTAGTGGTATTTGATGGAATTGCAAAAGCAAATTATGATGGCAAAGTTACCAATATTGATATTTAAGTAAACTTACCACCTTCTAATTAATATATTAAAATCTCCCCATCATACCACCTATTTTACTCTATTTGCTTCTTGGAAGAGCTTGTTTAAATATTAACAAAACATAAAACAGTTGTTATCTTCTCACTTAGTAGTGCTCGTTTGTGGCTGTAGAACTGCAAAAGCGAATAATGTTTTCAATATTATCCTGCAAATTTTAAGTAGATCTTAAAGCCTTAAACATTTCAATTGTTTATATAGTTTGGATAGATTCGTTCATATTTTAAAAAGAAAATAGTTATTACTATTTTCCATTTTATTGGTATATATTTAAAAGGATCTAAAAAACTACTGACCTAACTACATTCCTTGGTTTCGTTTTTTCTTTGAGTACTTTGTCTCTTATGAGACGTAGCGATCTTCTCTCCTATGTCTGCGTTGCGGGTTTTAAAGCCATAGAGGATCTACAGCTTTATGTGGGCTCCGAAACACTTCTACTCTAGATATAGTTTATTATGTAGAATACCTCGCTGGTTTGCGTTTATCTTACTTATCTTTGCTCGAGGGAGAACGGTCGTTCAAAATCCGATGTTCTGCTACTGGGAATTGAACCACAGATCTTTAGCGCAGAAGTCTGGTGTGCTGATATCTAGCTCACGACCGCCTTGATTTCTTTAGATATCAAAAAATCTAAAGAAGTTACTATTATTGTATTATTGAGTAAGACTAGTTTGTGTCTGTGGGAATATGGCTATTTATTATAATTATTGCTACTAACTTCAGAAGCTTTGAAAAGCTACCGATTTGCTGTTTTTTTTATTATTATTATTACAACCCATTTAAGCAATGTTTGTCAATTTACATAAAAATAGACAACAAAATGAACCAAATATTATTATTTTAATAACAACAAAAAGGTATGTGAATGAAGGTATGTGTAATATTATGTGGTAAAATCATTAGTCAAGAAAGCGTGTGAGCAGTGAGGAAAAGTAAAGAATAAATATCTTGAAAATATTAAATTTATACCCCGATTAACAATTACAAGATCATATAATAACAACAAAAAGACGATAAATATTTATAAAAACCACTTCGAAAATGTTTTAAGCCCAACAGAGAACACACATTTTACATAAATCTGCTTAGAATGGATAAACATTCAAATTTCACTAAGTACTAATAAGCTTAATTGTTGCATAACATTTCTAAATACTTTATATACGATGTTTTTCTTGTAACTGTTGAAGGAAATGTATATACACATTCGTAATGCTATTTTGCCACAGTAGGTTAATGGTATTTTGGAAGCACAAAGACTTTCAGAGCTTTCAGAGGCTTAGAGAGTCTAAGCCTTTTTCTTTTAAACTTTTCTGATTTTCCTTTTTAGGTCTTCAACATGACATCAGTTACACAGATTGGATTCCTTTCATAGCTTACAGAACAATCAGCAATCTAGAAAGCTTATTATTGGTTTTGCGAAGCACTAGTACTGTTTATATTTGACAGGTATGAGCAATAAACCAAACTCGAGGCCAGAATGTTCCTGTAAATTACAACAGTAAAGTGCATCCATAAATAACCAGCGACTACTACTATTATCTGCATCTAATGTAGTAAACAGCAGCAGTATGTAATAAATACCTCGTGTGTGAAGTCGTAACTGCAAATACATGCCAATAAATTCTATCAATTAACTTACGGAATGAAGTTAATGGACTGAAGCCCGTCATTATAATTTCATGCTCGAGTACTTGCCCAAATTGGGGATTTTATTGCTCAAATTCAGTAATATGCAAAGGTCGGCAGTTCCAGCCCCGGGAAAATTTTATCTGGCCACTTTTTCACGCAGAAGATTCCACACTGGCGTTACACATTCTAGCTTCTACAGAATTTCAAACTAAAAAGGGCCAGAATAGGAACGTATTTGGAAGTTTCTAGTATCAACGCGTGAAGATTACTGGAAAACTCACATGAATCATCTGTTTCAAACAATTTTCTTTTGACTGATTGTGAAAAATGGTGCCTTTTCTCTGGCATCTTACTTACGTTCTTGGTTCAAAAATGACAGTACCTAGAAAACCTTAGGTTATAATGGTTACAGTATGCCAAAATTTATTTTTTTTATTCATGTCAGAACAAAAGTTTCCATAGAGGAAAACAAACTCAGTGTTTTCACTTGAAGCTGAACGTTTTTATTTCAGATTAGATAAATTATCGTAGGTAGAAGTTACGGTTCTTATATGGGCCTTTCGCAGTTGCTTAATTATTTAATATGCCTAAATGTATTCTTTTAAGATGTTTAATAAATAGTAGAGTATATGCGACCTTAACATGTTTACATATAAACTGCGTTGAATTTTCTATTTCTGTAAAAAATTAACAGTGTTCAATCTAAATGCAAAATTTCGTAAAATAGGAGTGAGAATGCATTAAAAAACTGCACTGGCCATACCATTTGATCCGCTTTATGTTAAAAATGAATAAACTAAAAAACTGATCATAAAAATAAATAAACACAGACACAAACCACCTAGCATAACTCTGGTTACTTACACTGCACCTGCTCTCTTAATTTGTTTTTAGTGTTAACAAACCCGTGTGGTATTTGCAGCGCATTGATATGTATTCAAACAACTTTCTGCAAAATTATTAATTTAGATTTAATTACGAATATTGAATGTTCTTTACTTTACAATACTGCCTAGTGCGAACATCAACAAGTAGTGATTACTTGATGCAACCTATGGTAGTTCACATGTGTAAATATTCTAATTTAAAATTAATCAAATCTCGACCGCCCGGTTGTTCTTTACACTTTGTTTCTAGATTGTTTTCTTCTACGTTGATGAACTCATTACCTAAACCACTAATACGCAAATAAAATAATACGAAACAAAAACACAGAGTCGACAGAACGACTCGACAAGCCACCTATGCATACAGACGGAATTATTTTAAACATCGAAAATTACAGTTACAATGAAGCAATTCCTTAATTTTTTTTAACTTTTTAAGATAGTGCTAGAACGATTATAATAAATACATTTTTTTTTAGTTTATGTGGCTGTAGCGCTGTTCAGCACTGAATACTAAATATATAACAAATATTTATTTTTTCCAGGCTAGTTTCTTCACACGAGGCACGAAAAGAATTGGAAACTTGGCAACTGTGTAATATACATGTTGTAAGCACCACGGAAAATTGTCACGCCTATAATCTTTACTACATAAAAAATTAGCTGAATTACAAAAAAAACTTCGCAACTACACCACTGCTTAGGTAGAAAATTACCAAGTTGACAAAAGTTAGAATCCCGGAAACCCAATCGAAGAAGGAGTAGGTTCCAACAATTAATTTATAGGCGCCACCGACTTATAATTTACTAACTTCGTCCGAGATGGTAAATGGGAAGTTGGACCCCAAGATAGATAATTACCTACCTTTATATCTCCTATCTGTTCTTTAGGTAGACTTAGTTCTAGATATTTCGTCGTAAAATAGAATAAAAGACAAGTTGCAACCAAAACTCTTTTTACTTAATAAAAAACAACCCACTCTAATATATCTATACAGAAAAAATAAATTAAAATAAAATTAGCAGTCCCAATTTTACGTTCCTGGAACTGAATATAACTAACTTAAATTGGGCGACACTCAAACAAATTTTCGGACCTTTATTGCGCAACTCGAATAAGATACCAGTAATTTTTACCGCAATCCGTAACATAGGAGGCCTCCGCGTTACAATTCATGCGTGATCAGAACGATCTAGGACAAAAATTTGCGAACTGCGAACTCTTTAACACGCAATATCAACCCTCTACCAGAGTACCCTGTATATATGATTCACGTAAAATTGTTTCCCCTAATAAATGAAATATTACAATAGTATTTACACATATCCCCAATTAAAACCCCAATGACACAATTCAGTGACCCCAAATCAATTATTAAATTACTTAACTACTTAACTCTTAAATGACGATAATGAAATCGTAAACAACAAGGCAAGGTTATACAATTTTTAAAATTTACTATTTAAATGCACTTCCCTTGTTCAAGATGACAGTTCCAATCGAGAAGTCGAGCGGAACACTCGTGTGCCTTCAATTCGTTAAGATGGCAGACCACGAAT
>JABXWE010048803.1:0-15661 GCA_014611495.1 Limonius californicus
TATCCTTTGAAATAATTTTGTTCCTCTGGTTCTTCAAATTTCAAACGGTGCTGATATCCTTTGAAATAATTTTTTTCCTTTGGTTCTTGAAATTTCAAACGGTGCTGATATCCTTTGAAATAATTTTGTTCCTCTGATTCTTCAAATTTCAACGGTGCTGATATCTTTTCAAATAATTTTGTTCCTTTGGTTCTTCAAATTTCAAACGGGGCTGATATCCTTTGAAATAATTTTGTTTCTTTGGTTCTTCTAATTTCGAAGGGTGCTGATATTCTTTGAAATAATTTTGTTCTTTTGGTTCTTCAAATTCTTCGTCTATTTCAATTTCTATTACTCGGACAATAGACATCCTAAGCGAATATTACTGATTACTGATACTGATACTGACTACTATTGCATTAATGTTATGCCTTTTTTAATATATACTACATCCCATTTAGTGGACACGGTTCACAGTTTATGTATATGTTCCATAATTATACTTGTAAGTAATCTATAATACCGTATCCATTCATGTTAAGCATTTGATACAGTCCGAAACAACTTCTAATACCATCGCAAATTAATGGTTGGTTTAAGTAGAATTAAAGAAGTACAAGATTACAATAAAAACAATCACATCTAATATTATAAAATTTACCCTTGATTATTGCTTTTCGATCAACTGCTTTAATTG
Organism: Limonius californicus; assembly: GCA_014611495.1. Lineage (NCBI taxonomy): Eukaryota > Metazoa > Arthropoda > Insecta > Coleoptera > Elateridae > Limonius > Limonius californicus. Next base: position 677 of record JABXWE010048803.1, read on the forward strand.
TGTCTGAATTGTACATAAAGTTTCCCTTATTACGAAAGGAAACAGATTACGTCGATCTAAATTAAATTAAATTTAAACGTAGGCTCTTTTAATTGAAACACTCTATGGCTGGTTATTTTCCACAACATTTTAAATGCAAATTACCCATCTCCAGCAATGCAGTTCCACTTATGTGCCTCTGCGGTGCAGCTAAACCCATTTGCATTCATTTGTATGTCGTTGGCGATTCCAAAAACGAGAACTGCTAGCTTCCTGTTTGCTTCGTTGTAATTTTAATACCAAAAGTGCAACAAAGTTAACTTACTAGACAGTTATTGAATGTATTCTGCAAAAACCAATTAGATATCAGCGGTAGAACCGCCCACGGAAAGGTATGGTTTTCTACGAAATTCAATTACTATTCAACCGCTAACAGACAAAGCATCCCGATGACCAGAAATAATTAAAAATACTCAAACATCAAGTACGAGTTTTTGTAAGAGATTTGGTTCGCCGCTTGAAAAAAGCTTTGATAACGGGAAACCTCTTTCATATCGAGTTCATCAATCTCCGCATCCCGATTATTCATCGCACATTGTATATCATGAAGTCTCCCTTTTACCCGTTTTTGTCTGCTGAAAGCATTTCCCAACTCGAATTTTCAATATTTTCACTTGGCGTTAAAAGTCGAGCGGAAAAAGATTCGCAGGTAAATCAATGTGCATAAGAAATGAGCTCCGCTAGAATTTACTTTGCAGTGAACTCTTCATAAAAATGGTTTTATGGCGCCGGGGGTTTAACTTTCAGAGTTTTCCTGTTCTAAATGCTTTATAACTTTTCTGGGCTTTGTAAGTCACAAATGGCAATTTCCGTGAAATTCTTTTTGGCATAAAAATCTTGATTGCTTGGCACAAGTACTATACTACTAATAACTACCTCCGCTTTTGAATATATAATCTTGAATATATGTTCAAAACAGTTTTAAATAAGATTAGAGGATAAAAAACAAATAATTTCAAGGCAAAAACCTTAAACCATTTTCAAATGATAAATAACTCTTATTCGTAAATTTAAAAGTATATTGGGTGTAGTAAATTAGATTTTTTTGCGATTACTGTATTACTGATGTTGAAATGTCGGTGAAAATGGTCTTGATAAAATACCTGGTAGAACAGTGAATATTGTCAAAAATTCTTTTATTAAAAAGAATGAAGTGTCAACCATCTGGTACGAGCTCATCTACTGCAAAAAAGATATACTTGGAATGGACACAACATATTTAGAAAATCGGGAAAACAACGGAGTACTATATTGAAGACCTTGTAAAAGAATTGAAGTTCTTGTTAAAGTCAACAATTTTCCAACAATCCTCACGGGAAATGTATGATTTAATTACCTAAATTAAAAATATAAATAATATCACTACATAGTGTGTACTCTATTTTACTGTGGGTTTATTATTCTGAACTGTTATAACACTATAGCATATAGTGAATAGACTATTTTTGCTTGGAGTTAGTCTTTCATCTAATACACCCTGGCCTATAAGTCCTATTGTGCCCCCAGCTTTCGGTTTCACATTGGAAGTTCTGGTTCCCTGAGGAATCCCAGGACTGTCTTGATGTAAGTTTGTTTGATCGTATCGGGTTCCAGTTCTGATTGCCCGAAGTGTCGTTGTGCGAGGGCCATTAGGCTTTCGCAGCAGAACCAGTGAAGAAGTGTCGCTTCTTCCTCTTCACAGACTCTACACATTGAGTTACCCGCTTGCTCTACCAAGGACAGATGTTTTTCATGATTGTGTCCGGTAAGAATACCTGTCAGCTGTCTTACTTTTTCTCTTCCTAAATTTAGGGGTTTCTTTGTCGCTTTTCTGGGGACCTCTGATCACAGTCTCTGAGTGCCTCAAATCAGGTTGACCCCAGCAGTCACTATGAGTTTTTCTTAGCCATTTTCTGGTTTGCCCTCTAGCGGTCGCGTGCCATATTCCGCAGTTGGTTCTGTGTCCCAGGGGCTGTGTTTCGCTTCCAGCTTTTATTAGTTTGTTCGCTTGTTCAGTGCCATATTCTGCTGGGTGTCCTGGCGCCTATACTAACCAAACATGGTTTGTTATTTTGTCCCAGTTCAAGCAAGTTCATATAACACTCTGCTACTAGCCTAGATTTGAATGCATTTGCTAACAGTGCTTTGATCACCGCCTGGCTACTCGACATGATATAAATTATTCCGTTAGTATAGGTCCTCTGTATCATGATATGAGCACAGGTGAGGAGTGGTAAAGTTTTTGCCTGGAATATGGTGACATGGTTTATGCTTACATCATTTCCTATTCGAAATATGTCAATCCCTGTCCCATTTTTGGTTTAGATCAATCTGTGTACCAGACATGTCCACTGATATTTACCCGCGGTTCATCTTTGTTCCAATGGTTGCTCTGTGGTATGACCACTTTAAACTGTTTTCTGAAGTTAAGCATAGGTCTCTCAGACTGCATCTGTAAGACGTGGACTTCTTGCAGGTGTTTAATGATTTCGGTATAGTTTTGCGGAGAATCCGTGTACCTCCTGTATCCATTAGTTCTTAGCCCACATGCCGCCCCTACTCTTGGGTGAAGTGGTGGCAAGTGCAGGAGAACTTTTAAGGCGGCAGTTGGAATTGTGGCCATTGTTCCTGTGATGTCCAAGCAAGCCAACCGTTGCAATTTGCTTAGCATTCTTCTATTCCCTGTAACTTCGGTTTTGTACCAACTCAAACTGTCAAACTAGTGACGCGACGTGACTGTAGGAACAATAACTTGATTGTGTGTAGTCAATATACCATTTTGGGTCGCAGCCCCCACATCTTCCCAAACATTCGCCTACTGGTAAAGAATGCCTGGTGGCTTTGTTGTTGAGGTGTTCTAGATGCCAGTCTATAGGTTAGTGTGGTGTCGAAAATAACTCCCAAATATTTACTTTTTCTGGCATCTGCATGTTTTTCCCGAAATGTTTGGTGTTCTGTAGTTGTTCAGATACCTTCTTCGTGTAAATGCTAGCAAAGCTATTTTTTCTGGATTAACCGCTTTTTTGCACCCTTTCTCAACGATTTTCAGTGCTACCTGCATCTTTTTGGAAATTATACCCTACAATATACATCAATATACATCAGCGCATTCCTCTGCATACGTATTTTTCTCTTCTAGTTTCTACAAGAGGCCGTCAATCCCGAGATACCACAACAGGGGTAATAAGGCTCCTCCCCGTAGACAGCCCCTGGCCACAACTTTATTGGATCCTTGGTAGAAATTCCAGGTTGTCAATACACAACAAATTACTGATCTACAATCAGATCCTGAAAGCGGTATATCTATATGGTATTCAGTACTGGGGCTGCGCTAGCGATACTTACATCAAATCCATTCAAACATTTCAAAACAAAGTGTTATGTAATATAGTTAACACTGCATGGTATGTACGTAACTCCGACTTACACCGAGACCTCAACATTCCAATGGTAAAAGACGGGATCAAAAGCTATCATGGTATACATGAAGCCAGACTTCACCTTCACGAGAACACAGAAGCTCTTCAACTGCTGGACAACCAACACCTAATACGAAGACTGAAGAGGACCAAACCATTCGAGCTTGTGTAGTGGCTGCGTGAAATCAGAGCATGGCGCGCGAGTGAGAATGTAAATAAAAGTTAGAAAACTCTAAAGGACATCGCTGGATGGACTCTACCCACATAACCAAAGTTAACCTTGACTGTCCAAAACGTGATCATTTCTTAACCTGGAAAGATGACCTACCCGGGGTAACTTATAGGCATCCTTTGTGCATCCGCAGCGGTTACAAAACTACAGTATCCGTTACGGTCAACTTAAAGTTGAGAAATAGTTATTCTAAATAGTTAACTTTATCACAACCACGAATGTTAACTTTTAATTAACTTTCAAAGTGCACCTTACAGCTACGTATCTTTAAAGCGACCTATAGTAGTTAATTTTCAGTTACATGCTCAATAACAGGTTTTACAAGTCAATAAAACGATGGCAAATGCTTGCGAAAAAATAATCATTATATTTAGTTGATAATAGTTGCACATGCTGTTGTGAATAACTATATTGCAACTGGGTTTTAAATTACTCAAGTCAATTTAGGTGTTGACCGAATATGTATCTACTTCCCTGCTGTAATTAGAAGAAAAAATATTGACAACTTGAACTTAAATGTAATGTAATTATTGTATATTTCCCATTTTTTCAATGATGTAGTTTCTTACTAAAATGTTAGCCCAAAATACAGTAAATCGTATTACTTGTTTATTGAAGGTATCGCCTAAGATAATTTTTGATATTCCTTTGACATTTTCCTTCGCTAACTTTGCAAAACCCTCCAGTTTCCCTTGAGGTCATCTAACAGTTAATCCACGGAAATTTTCACATCTGAAGTAAAGTTAATTGAGAAAATATAGCGGAAACGATATTTTTTAAATCGTAATATAATAATTCTAATTGTCATTGTATTATACCAAAATATTTTAATAAGTATATTACTGCTAGGCCGTATTTAAGGTTATTAATCAAATATTTTGTTATTGTACAAATTTTTGCATTATATGCTTGTGTAGTGGACGTCACTCCCCAGCTTAGTGTATATACACAACTGTCTTCTCTTCGCACTCTGTCTAGGATTCATTGAACAATAAGTAGGACAGAGTAAGAAGAACTGCCGGACCAGAAAAACAAACGTGTTGACTAGCGCACGTGGTCTTCGTTTGCAAAATATGCGGTTACAGTTTGCTAGTAAAATGACATCCTTCTTAATTACCATTAAGCCAACTATTGTGATAAACTTTTCTTAAGTAAAAGGTGACCGTTAAATGCTTGCAGTATTTGTTCAAATAAATCCACAGCAACTAGCAATAAAGTTGGGGAATATTCTAGTTTCTTGTAGAATCATTTTAGATTAGTCATAGGTACACTTACGTACTTGTCTTTAAAATTTCCAGCAGAACCGAATTTACTTAAAGGATTATGAAAGGGATAAGTGGTTGGATTAAAACATTCTATTACTCTTATTTAGTGGGTATTAGGGGTTTTTCTTCGAAAACCGGATAAGTAATAAACGTGGACCGTTGCACAACATGAATTATTTTTTGTACCGTAAGGCCGTAAGGCATGCGCAGTATCTCTCGGGGATCGTTCCTTCCGAGAAGTAGCACTTCGATTTTCAGTTAGTATTCCCAAGTTTAGTGTGTGCATCATATTACGTAATTATTAAAGTAAGTTTATATTTTTTCATTTTTAGCTAAGGTTTACGGTTTTTCAATCGATGAATTGCAGGTGTACCACAAGTATTCTAATGCTACGTACACACGCAGACACCTAAATGTCGTCACTTGTGTCTAGATTGCTCTACGGTGTGTTCACACTGCGTGGTGTATTTGTGGAAACTATTGCGTAGAGCAGTGTCACTAGATACAACACTAGACTGAAGTTGCTAGACTTCTCTACCATGTATCCACACGTGCCTTGAACAGTAGACACAGACACTTTAAAATAGAACCTATATTTTTTGACCATGTCAAGAACAAGCCGTCGTTTAGCGGCCGCAGTGTTTATGCATTGTATTTAAAAAAAAGAAAAGTTATGAAAAGCGAACTTGGTTAACTGGGAACTGGATTAAAGAGGGGATCGTAAAGAGAAATGCGAGTCACTATTTTCTGAAATGAATTTTATATAAAATAAATTTATAAATAGGATGACGGACGAATCAAGCGCTGCATGCGTACTTTTAAAAATAACAAAGTATAATCCAGATATAAAATCCTTAACATCTCATATGCAGCAACAAAAAATCACATTATAACAAAGGTTTATGTCTATTTGTAAAACATTTAAATAACTCTTAATAAATTATAACAGATGTAATTTTTAAAATCATACCATATTAATAAAATTGTTGCTGGCAATCTACATCTGTGGAAACACCATAGAATTAGTGTGAAGAAAAACAGGCTACTGCCTACAATAAAAGAAGAAGAAGAAGAAGAAGTTTAATAAAAATTTTTCTTTCTTTGTTTATTAAATTATAATAATTTTTTTCTCGAGAGCGAAAGGAAGAGAAAAAATATAAAATAAAAAAAGCAAAAAAAAGAGAAAAATACAAGAATCATAATTTATGTTAAACAATTTTAGTGTGGCACGTTAGTTATTTCATAAAGATTATTTATAAGTTTGTGGCACGGACAATGAAAAAGGTTCGCCATCCCTGATCTAGGCAATAAATTTCCACCATGCCGGTATAGCTAGCTCGAGTCTCGACACTCCGAAAAACAAGTGTTCCCACAGCGGTCTACCAACTTGCGACAGCGATGTCTAGATATCAAATGTCCGATCTAGCGACACAGCTCTAGATGGTGTACATACGACGACACTCGATCTATAGACTTTATCTAGACACTAAAGTGTCTTCGTGTGTACGTAGCATTATCAAAGTGGAGCTGTTAAAACGATCTGGATTTAAATTATTTAAATACTATCGAACATAGGATTTGACACCAATAAAATGAAAAATAAACGATGTGCAGAGTACTTCATAGTTGCAGGGGATTTCCCGAAAGTATATAAATCTGTTACAGCGAATACCTTTTAAAACGAAGGTCCTATTATATCATACATACAAAGAGTCGAGTCTTGCTAAATCGAACCTCTATAACTCAACTTTGTTACTAGAACTGGAAGCTGTTTCTTAACCAGTGTTCATATGTATATATCAATAATTCGAATTTCAATAAGTCGAACTTTTTGGTAAGTCAACGCTTTCTCTAGTTCCTTAGACTAGATTTGATATTAGTGAATATGTCTGCAACTCGAAGTTAAATTTCTCAAAAATAATTAAGGGTCTTTACTTTATAGTATAGTATAGCATTCATTGTAGACATCGAACAACGAGCATTTTCCGTTCTTGCAATATAATCGATTAAATACATATGTAACTTTTGCGCCATTTTCGAGAACTTTTGATTTCCCCTCAACTTTAACTTATCGAGATTTGACTGTATATGACGTCGCTTTAAAATCCATTTAAACGTATCTACATAATTGCGTTTATAATTAATTTTCTTGGTACAGACATTCAACACCTTTGGAAGTTTGTTCAAGTTTCTATATTAAAATTCATATTTATAACAAACTAACAGTTTCTTTAAAAAAAAAGCAAGACCTACATAACAGATATTTTTCAGAATTATTTGTAAATAGATTAGGTTTATACAAGTGCCAACGGCCAGATATGGGCAGTAACGTTCGTTTTGTTCTAGTTTCCTACGAAATATTGTAAACGCGGATATGTAATTGTTGGTAAAATGTAAAAATACTCGAGCTCCTCAGAAACTATCAGTGACAGTGCCTTGAGAAATTGCATAAGAACACACAATCTTGGTCTCTTCATGTTGGTAGAACGAACTTCTGCTGCACGAGGAATTTTTAACTCTAATATTTTTTATCTTTGTGTTTTCCAGTTATGGGGCAAAGAAAATGAACTAGCAGTGTGAGAAGCAGTGAATCAGAATCCCATTGTAAATCAAAGAGATCTAAGCACAAAAGTGGATATTAGCAGAACTTCGATTAGAAGAATTCTGAAACCAAATGTATTTCACCCTATCACGTTACTTTGGCGCACGAATTGCATGAAGAAGATTGCAATTTTGTAATTTCAAACAACAACTTCCTTTAGATCCATCTTTGTTTAAATTATGTATTGTTTAGTGATGAGGCAAATTTCTCAAACAATGGCGAAGTGAATAGGTATTACTCGTACTATTACGTAGAAGATAATCCGCACTGAATTCGTGTTAATCATTTTCAAATAGTTTTGTCTGTAAATGTTTGGTGTGAAATAGTAGGTATCCATATTACTTGACCTCACTTATTACCCGAGTCGTTGGAAGATGTAGACTTTATTAATGTATGACCAAAACTTTGGAACTTACAGTTGGATTGTAAGGAATTAACTTAAATATGTTTTGGAGGAAATTGGATTAGAAGAAGAGCTGTGCATCCATGGCCACCAGGAAGTTGTGATATCAATCCACTAGACGTTTTTTCCTTTAGAACAATGTTAAATAAGTAGTGTTCCGGGTTCCGATAGTAAACTAGAATTATTTACAAAATAAAATAATCAAAGCGTGTACATCAATTACACCCGACACACTTTTTGGGCCCGAAGATCGTTTTTAAAATCCATTAGACAATGTAAGGATGTAGATGAGGCAATTGTGAACAACTACTGTATTAAATAAAACTTTGCTAGATATCTGTTGTCGTTTTGCACTTGCTTTGTATTTACCATAATAGTACCAATGGATGTTTTTCTTCTTATACATACAACGATCCATTTTTATAGTATAAAAAATTCAATAATCACATTTGTGATACGTGTATGTTAGGTTGCGCCAACCACTTTCAACGAGTACAACTTAACTGGCTCACCCTGTATGCAACTATAAAAATCATTTCGCTGAAAAAGTACTCGTAGTTAAGCAGAGGACTTTGTTGAGGACATTTTTTAATATGAATATTTTCGGTTCTATTGCGTAATTTTGTTGTATCCCGTACAATACAACTTAAATTATTATTTTAGTAACAAATACATTACATTTGCACTAAATTTTATCAAATCTTCAAATATATTATTAGTTTTATGTTTCTTGATCGAACATATTTTATCAAATTCGAGATTTGATTAAACACAATAGTAAACGCGTAAAATAGTTGTAGAACGGCATCGATGAAAAACGCTAATCAATGACTACACATTATTAATTAAACGCACCTTAATACACAATATCTAGTTCACCAAGTAATTTATTATTGACAGCACGCATTAATTATGAGGTGAAATACTGGTTTAGTAAGATTTCGTCATTAAACGGTATTATTTATAATTTTTCAAAAGGTCGGGGCCTTGGATGTTTTAGAACATCTTTGGTGGTGATGAAAGTTGCTTGATGATCATCACGTTAACATTTAATTTTATTCATTATCAAAATACCTCGACTAATTATCCTTGCGTCCATTTCGTTAGATATGCAGTCGAACTTCTCTATTTCGAACGATTATATAGTGAAATTCTCCATAAAATGATTTTTTTTTAAATCCTGTTAATGAGAGCACCTTTAACGTTATTTTGGCCTCTTATATCGAACTTCGAATTTCTATTTAACAAATATTTTCTAGCTTAAAAATTAAAAAACAGACTATATTTCCCGTTGGAGATAACAACGTTGTATATTACAATGTCAGGTTTATTATCACTTTTTCGGTATTTGAAACTTAATTTACCACAGTCAGCAGGGATTTTCCAACTCTTTGTGCGTTACCTAGTCATTAATGTATACATGTAGATTTGTATTTAAGCTTGTGCATACAGTTTCACGTATCATACATCCCGTCAATCTTCTCTACGGCGGCGTCCCCATACAGGAGTTCGTACTCTCTCCCTTATACTCCGTTTGCTCTACGATATCCCAACCACAAATCCGGGCCAAGTCAAAACAAGACTTTTGGCGAATGACACCGCCACTTGGACCACTCAAATAAACATCCATTTCTCCATCCCGTGAAATCCAAATTGCCCCCAACAGCATCTACCGGTGGAGAATAAAGCTAAACGCCCATAAATCACTAGCCATTCGATTTCGCCATCCAAACTCCACCAGAAACCCCACATATTAACATTTCTGTTCATAACCAACGAAATCCCTCTTTCCACCCAAGCCCGATACCGGGTATCACTTTCCAACATACATGTGCTCTGAACCGTTCCAATCTTCTACGACACGTCAGAAGCCGTTTCCAAGGTTGCAACTCCCGAACCCTTCTTCTACACACTTACACTACGCCCCATCATCGACTACCGAGCCCTTCTATATGCCACCATCAAACCCTATCTTCTCCATCAAATCGCAGCATTCGAGAGGCAAATCCTCCGTCTCATTTTCCGCCTACACTGAGAACATCCCAATATCCTACTCCACATGGACACCCAAATCATTTCAATCAGCGACCGCCTCATCAAACCCCTAAACCGTAAATCTCGTCCTTGTGAAGCACATCCCACCCACCGTCTATTCTCTTTTCATCTTTATACCCCGATATTCCATTCAAACTCATTGCTCTAGTGGAAGAAACTCCACTAACAATGAGGTGAACACACACTACACTAATTCTAATTAGATAACCCACAACAGAGCCGAAAGCAACGAAAAGGGAACCCACAACAGCAGGAACCAAAAACCAGCACCCGCCAACCAGCAGCAATTCACCAGGACATCATGGACCCAGAGGAGGAAAAGAAGATCCAGAACGAAAGAGCCTAAAAGTCTACAACCCCCATATCATAACTAGTTTAAGTAAAATGAAATTTCTTCTTCTTCTGTGCATAGGCCAATGGCCTGTTAATTACCTACAATTGAGTAGGTTCTGCGAGCCGTCTTGGTACGTATGCCAGGCAGGAGGCTAGCCTAACCCGTCGAACATAGAAGAGAAGTTCCACTACAGGGTTTGCGATTGTCAAAGATGTTCATATGAAAACCGGGACCGACAGTTTTACGTGTCCTCCGAAGCCCGACCAGTTGCATATGCCACTATGTGGCATGTGTAATATAATAAATTAACTGAATAAACGTAATTGAATTATTGTTTCACATATTTACAGTCGCTCACGCGAGTAGACCGAACTCAATAGACCGAAAGCAGTTGACCGAACTCCATTGACCGAATAGCAATAGACCGAAACGTCACTAGACCGAAGCAGCAATAGACCGAAAATCACTTGGCGAAAATATGTTACGGTTAAAGTACACATTCGGTAAATGTGCACATTAAATATCTCGAAAAATTACGTTTATTAACAATAGCATCAACTTCCCTTCACACTTTATTCAGGCTTAGGACTGGCAGCATAAACTGCTGGTGTGTTTAGAAGTTTTTTTTTGTTTTTTTTTGTTTTTGATTCTATTTTAAGTTTATTAGTAAATCATACAATCAATACTTAACAGTGTACTTTAACCGTAACATATTTTCGACCAAGTGATTTTCGGTCTATTGCTGCTTCGGTCTAGTGACGTTTCGGTCTATTGCTTTTCGGTCAATTGAGTTCGATCAACTGCCTTTCGGTCTATTGAGTTCGGTCTATTTACCTAGAACCATTTACAGTTGCATTTACATTCTTGCATAGTCTACTCGTATCATAAAAATCATAAAATGGCAAAATAATGCTAAGATTGTTTAAGTGTATATGAAAAAGTTGAAGCTCTCATTCATTAAAACGACAAAGGCGGGAAAAAGAAAGGCATAGCAGCGCGTTTTAGTAAACCTGCGAACACCTATCTACAATTTTTAAAAATCGAGACTTAATTATGTATTATATTAAACGAGGACTGGGCTTACGAGGATTTTGACGAAGCAGTCGGTTAAATTAGCACCGGATAAAAATTTACCCATTTCCGATTCTTTAATAAAAGAAAAGGCTCTGGAATATGCAACAAATTTAAACCAATCCAGTAATTTATAAAAAAGTAGTGGATTGTTGGACAAATTTTAAAGACACGACATTGTGCAAAAAGTAAATCTGAACATTTCTGATTATATTAAACTGTACGATTATCTCCAAATCAATGAAAATGTTATGAGTGTCTGAGATTGTAAGGACCAGAATATTATTGACAGCATCACAAAGATTTTGTAGAAGAAACGTCCTTCAAGAAAACGAAGACAAAGAAGGCGGAAATTTGGTTTCTATTCCTACAAAAAATGATGTCTTAACCGCATTTTTCACGATTCGGCGAGTATTTCAGTATCAAGAAAATGTATCTGAAGCAATGTTTTCTAGTTTAAACAAACGTGAAACATTTTTCGAAGAAAAAACCTTATTTAACTGCAGTTTGCAACAAAAAATTTGTTAATTAAGAAATAAAATACGTATCACTGTACCTACTTATAAATAAATATTTCTAAAGCTGCACATTCATTTGTAATGTATTTGGGCAGTTTGGCAACTTAAAAATTTTACTGTTCCATATACTGAATTTTTTATATACAGATTTCAGGGTCTTTGGCACTTCCATATATGGATATTTGACCGTATCTCCTGAAGTATTGAATAAAAGTTTTAAAAAGTCTGCCGAGATTAGTAAACAACTTCAATTTTCATCTTTTTCTACGCAGGTAACCATAAATAAAAAGTTTCGAAGAAAAAAACTTGGAAAATTTTTCCTTAAATTCTAATTTTCTATTCCAAACAAAATAGCTACCCAGTAAATTTAATCAATTTTGTTGTACACGACTGCTTCACTAATTACGCCATTTTCCGGAAATAAAGTCTAATTCACGTATAATGATTTTTTTTTGTTGGCAAATTTAGAGAATAAATTTATAAATCTTAAAAACAATTTCAATTGTTTCAACTTTAGTCACACAGTGGTTTTATTCCCGTTGAAAAGAACAAACATGATGGTTTGGCCTTGATTACAGTAAAGAATACAAGGACAATAACTATGTGAATTTAATTAGCAACCGCTTGAATTAGGTTTATTTTTGTATTCATGATTAAACAGTGAATCAGTGATGATATTGAGAAAGTAGTAAACATTTGAAATGACTGCGAAAACGATTAGTGTTAAAAGTTTTTAGAGGAATACATATCGAGATCTATTGAGAAACCAAAGACACATCGCCACAAACTATTTTATATTTAAATTTGACCCCGATATAGCTATTTTAATTTTAAAAGCATACACTACATACATAATTATTATCATTATTTTAGTCTAGTTAAAACGGCAGTTTTTTACAAAAATTGGAAAATATACAGTTAAAGAATGGTATGAAAATGTTTTACATGTCTTAAAGTGATTTGGATAGTTTCAATGACTAAGTGCAATATCAATCTTAACATCAAGGACATGCTTTTTCCAACCGTAATTATATTTCGACCACCTGTTATATTGATCGAAGTACATCTTCTCTTAAATTTCATCAAATTATCAACATAAATTTATTACCATATGTTAGTTAAAAATTTGGAGTCAGAGGCTGTCATTGCTCTCTGGGAAATACAAGATAATAACAAGATTAGAGATTTTAATTAAAAGTAATGGGGTCTTGTATGTCTGGTACAATTTACTGTTTAAGTACATTTTTGTTCCTGTTCTTAATTAACTCAGCTGCATTTTTATTTTTGTCTGGTATAATTCTGGCAATAAAACCGTCTGCTTCGCAGTATGTTCAAATTAATTTACTGCAACACATCTCTTTGTATTTCCATTTCGTAGCTATGAATTCATATTATATTTAAAAAATCACACCTGTTGATAGCCGTGGGAAGATTAGTCAAATTTAAATATAACTTACAATCGAATTATATGGGAATTCATTAAATTTAAGTCGGCCGTCAAACAGTTCATCTATGATGCGTGTCAAACCTATAGATATTTATACAGGGTGATTCTAAACATGTCCGAAAAACTATAACCACATATAGCTGAGGATAGTTAAATACCAAATCAACTATTAAATTTTATTATGGCGCTGCAAAGTTTCTTCACATCAATTTACTAAAATGTAAATAATTTTTTGTTTCTTATCCCAGTTCTCTGGGATAAGGACTCCACTCCGTCGTTTTGGAAAGCTAACAGTCAAAGCTTAATTCCCAGTCAAGAAAAACGTATAATTGAATGTGAAAAGTGGAACAAATCTGGCCCAGAAGTGAAAAATGTCTTTAAAAATTTGTAAATTAGGTTCTATCGTGAAAACGAGAAGGTTAACCCAAGTTTTTCTTTTTATAAAATTGTTTTATAAAAAAAAGCCTATAATTTTTTTCATAGTTTAAATGTAGGTATACACATAATTTAATAATTTTTACGCTAAATTTTTCACTTAATCAGATTTCGTCCACTTAACTATACATTTTTTTCCTGGCTAGAAATTAAGCTAGCTTTCCAAAACAACGAAGTTTATCAAAATTGGACAAGAAACGAAACAGTTATTTAACATTTGAATGAATTGATGTAAAAAAACTATGAAGCCCCATATCTCCGCCATATTTACGGGTTAAATAACCTCAACTAAAGTGGTTGAAGTTTTTCGCACAGGTGTACAATCACTCCGTGTATTAACTGCTACATATTAGGGCACATATTTATGTAAACATAGAAGAACTATAATTATGAAGTGCCCTATTAGCAATCAGATCAATTAAATGCTATATGTTTGACATAAATGATATACAAATGTTTGTATTGTGTTGGTTAGACATACTGTTCGTGTCCACTCAACTAAAATGAATTGCATACATTCAAGCAATAAATTTGTTGAAGTCGCAATGACTCATAGTGGAATATATTGAATAAATATAATACCAACCAATGTCGATTCCCACAAAAACTTTTAATAAAGAAGTTATACAAATGTAGTAGCAACGTGAACGTTTTCGGGTTGTCTACAACCCATCTTCAGACTAAAACAGTATTGCATAAAGTAAAAACTTAACATCAAAATTGGATTAAAGAAAATAAACGAAGCAGCTGCCAACTTAACCAAACATTCTAAACCAAACCGCGAACACCGGTGGTTCAAAAATGACATGTTAATACAATGTTTTGAATTTAAATTTGCGGAAACCCCACATCAGGGGTGATATTAAAACAGATTTATAAAATAAGTTGCACAAACTCTTCAAACATTATGTTTGTGAGAAACTTTCATAGCTAACATTTATTTGTTGCACCTATTAAAGCAGTTTCCTAGAGAAAATCGGGCCATTTTAACTTTTAAAACATATTTAATTTACTTTTAATACCAAACGACAGGACGCTTATGATCAAAAATGGCGGCCTGATTTATTTTTTGGTCAGTAGATAACCTAAGTGGTTGTATATTTTTTAGAGCTGCACTGATAGAAATTTTGCAGTGAGAAGTTGTGACGTGTTATTGTTATTCAGTCGCGAATCCAAGTGATATTTT